>NMRB01003056.1:31261-45896 GCA_002633025.1 Notospermus geniculatus
CAGCATATGCACCAGAGCGGGGGCATACTTGTAATTGCCCCAATAGACGATATCAGTCCAAAAGAGCGCAGCACCTGACGGTAACTACAGCATCACGACGTCCCGTACTCATTCCATGACATCTTGACTTGAGACGACGTCATGATCACTGAAACAAGTGGAGATTTTTTGAGTGACGTCACCGCATTCAGAATGGGGCACGGGACGTCGTGACGCTGTAGGCCTAGCAAGTTACCGTCAGGTGCTGCGCTCTATTGGAGTGATAGAGTCTATTGCATTACATTTACCGTATTTTTCGGACTATAAGGCGCAGCTTTTTTTCATGAAGAAGGATTTAAAATTGGGGGTGCGCCTTATAGGGTGGTGCGCCTTATCTGCAGATAGAGTCCGAAAATTTGATCAGAAGTGTAACAACAAGCTAATTAGCTTGTCACAACAAGCTAATTAATCATACAACCAGGTCAGTTTGATGCATAACATTGCTGTGGTTCACCTGATGACTGCGTCTTATAGGGAGGTGCGTCTTATAGGGCAGTGTGTCTTATGTATGGATTTCTTCAAGGGTTTAGGGTGAAATTAGGGGGTGCGCCTTATAGTCAGGTGCGCCCTATAGTCGCGAAAATACGGTAGTTTGGTTCGATCTTCAGAAGATGAAGAGACTCCCATGAACACCAGCACGAGTCCGAGTAAATCAAAAGAACCCGTGGTGACACCGGAGAAGAAGGAACCGGTAGTAGAGGTGAAGAAAGTGGAGGAGGAGAAACCGCCGGTCGTCAACGGTCATGTCAGCGATGGGGAAAAAGACGGCGATGAAAATGTGAGTTGAAGAGTCCTGATTAGCATAGTGGTTATCAGGTCTGCTTAAGCCTAGGTCACAAATGCACCGGGCCCCGTACAATTTTCCCCACCCAGCGGCTTGCTGCGGATTTTAGAGACTGAAAGTCGGATCTAAGATGAATCATGCCGAAATCGCCTCAATAGATAGGCGGAAAGTAGGCTGGATCAAACTGGGCACCGTAGAAATTGGCCAAAATGTCTGTTTTTACTCGCTGTACGGGCCCCGGAGTGGATATGTGACTGGGGCTTTAGCAAGCAGCAGGTCCTGGGTTCGAATCCAGCCGAGGCCATCCGTGGCTCTTCAGTTAGTCACGGGACAGTAAACTGTTGTGCCCTGTCTTGGCCTGGTCGAGTGGTCGAACACAGGATAGGGCCTATATATGAGAAAACTGTGAACCAATGGGGAACCCGCCCTGCGGTTTATCCCGACAGGTCGGCGCTGTGAGCGCTTGTACCGAAACGACGTCATTGACGTCATTTTAGGTGTCATTGACGTAATGTTAGGTGCTGACGTTGTGTCATGAAAAAAATGCCTGTACATTTTTCTACAGGAAAAATGACACGAAAGACGTTGCTTTTATCGCCATTGTATCTCTTCATTTTAAGAAAAAAAGTTGTGAGATTAAAAGAAAATTTCATCCGCTACACGATGGTGTAAGTTTTACTGCCGGGCGACCAACACAAATGGTTTATTTTCACGCCAGAAATAAATGGAAATAACGTTAGAAAAAAAGCGACTTCGGTACAAGTGCTCGCAGCGCCACGTCGTGACGCTAGTGTGCGGGTTCCTCATTAGGGTCTGTTCGCCAGGCTGTTGTAGAGAGTATCTCGTATTCCAGTTGTCCATGCTTCCCAAAAACTTTTTGAGACACCTCCTTTTCCCATTTCATGGCAAAGTTGTGCTGTATTTTAATTTTTCACCATCGATGGCGTTCCTCGCACTGTCCGAGCTTTGACAGCTGTGATTTTAGTCCATCGGAGATTAAAATGGATTCTTCACCCACTGAGTTCTCCGGCAGGTGTCGGGGCGTAACTCAGCTGGTTTTGCGGATTCAGACATGAACAGTTTCAAACTGTCCTTCTTGTTGTGTGCACACCCTCTCCTGCAGGCTCTGTCCTTATATTAAAGGGACCCTACGGGCAGCCTCCTCATAGGCATTTTGATGTGCTCATTACACCAATCAGTTGGCATGAGAATCTGACTCTGACATGTATTGCAAGTAAAATACACTAAACATCAACATTTGAACCCAAATCCGTAGGTTGTCAGTTGTTAGCGCCACCTGTGATGAAGTGACCGCACTGATATTAGTCTCGGTCACCCAGCCGCTGTTTCGAATCTGGGGATCGAACAAGCGTCTGTGATCAAACTGCGAAATTACTGTTCGGAGGCGTACCAAGATCCTGGTACGCTCGCTGATTGGCTAATCAGGGACAGAGCTAGTCATTCATTTCAATCCGCCGATTCCTCCCATTTGAAAATCACAATCCGGCTGCTGATTGAGCAAGAGAATTGATCATGTGATCTCATCATGGCGACGACCATAAATGTCAGTTGGGTTTTCTCGATCTCGCTTTCCATACGGATACACAATTCCTGCTCAGACTTCAGCCTGAAATTCAACTCCAGTAAGTTGATGCTGTCTCAGATCACTTCGCTAATCGATTCATTGCCAGATTCAGGCATTATGGAAGGTTGTGAGACTGAGTTGAGTGAGTGAGTCTGACCCGAAATTCGCAGTTGCGCGAGACTACCATCGAACAGTAAAATTCAAGTTTGGGGCCAGACTCTGTAATGGTAATGAAAGAGTCTGGCTGCGCGAGACTACACTGATATGAGCCTAATAGCTAGCTGCCTGTAGGGTCCCTTTAAGTCTGCTGGTGTGATAACAGCCAGGCACAGTAGGCCTAGTCATGTGTTGAGAGCGTCTAATATTCCAGCTGACCATCCATGCTTCCACAAAATTTTTTGTAGGGACTCCGACCTTTTCCCATTTGATGGTGAATTTGTTGTGCTGTAAATTTTAGTTTTGCACCATCGATGGCGTTCCTCGCACTGTCCGAGCTTTGACAACTGTGATTTTAGTCCATCGAAGATTAAAATAAATTCTTCACCCACTGAGTTCTCTGGCAGGTGTCGGGGCGTAACTCAGCTGGTTTTGCGGATTCAGACATGAAATGTGGAAAACTCCTCACCCTCTCCTCAAAGAGTTCTTATTTTCAAACTTAAATGTTCTTTTTTGCACGGGAAATCTCTGGGCAGATTTGGTAGATACGATGCCAACCCTCTACTGAGGACACCCTGTGTATTAAGGACACCCTTGAAAATGACAAATGGCACTACACTTTTACACCATCGATGGCGTTCCTCGCACTGTCCGAGCTTTGACAGCTGCGATTTTAGTCCATCGGAGATTAAAATGGATTCTTCACCCACTGAGTTCTCTGGCAGGTGTCGGAGCATAACTCAGCTGGTTTTGTGGGTTCAAACATGAACACTTATTCAGTACTACCAACTTGTCCGCTAATTTTATGAATTCAATAGAGTGTAGCTTTAGTTCATCTGTATAGGGTCGATGGCGTTCCTCACACTGTCCGAGGTTTGATAGCTGTGATTTTAGTCCATCGAAGATTAAAATGAATTCTTCACCCACTGAGTTCTCTGGCAGGTGTCAGGGCGTAACTCAGCTGGTTTTGCGGATTCAGACAAGAAAATTTGGAAACACAGAATTCTGATTTTCAAACTTAAAGCCCCACTCTATTGAATTTTACAGTATTTTCAAAGTGTTTATAGGCGAATGCAGATAGAGGTCTCATAGCCCCGTGAAGGTCCCCAAAATGCTGGTCTGATACGTTCTTCAAAGAATCAAGGCCTAGTTTTCAGCACACGTTGCAAAAACGGCAGGCAGAGCTCTAATGTATTCAGATAGAGCAGAGTACATTTTACACTACACTAACGGAGGATGTAAGGACTTTCTGAATTCAATACAGTGCGGCTTTAAATATTCTTTTTTGCACGTTTTTCAGGATGATTTCTACATGTTATTCTTCGTCAACAATCACTGGTACCTGTTTTTCCGACTCCACCAAATCCTCTGCGCACGTCTCCAGAAAATTTACGTCCAGGCGGCGAAGATCGCGGAGGAGGAGATCGCCTGTAAAAAGGAACGGAAAGAAGCAACGGCGATCGCTCTGCGATTAAAACAACCAAGTAAATATTGAAAACTGCATCCTCATTCATTGCCACTACTGTAGTTTCCCACACTTGCCACATGGTTTTCCATTACATAGGAATTTACATTTACCCCGTTCTATCCTGAAACCACTGAGTAGAACTCAGATGAGCCCCCGTCGTGGGGCTCTGAATGATCCTGCCGACATCAAAACGTTGGTTTGTCACAGTGGTATAAATAAATGTGTTGTGGTCCAGGAAAACCCACCTGAAGTCGCTGAATGATCAACAAGGGCTGTCAGATTGCCTGTGCATTGATCTACTAGGTCTAGCTACTGTTTACCTGTTACGTAGTACATGTCAGCTATTGAAATGTGCGGGTTCAGCAAGGCCATTAACACTTTCCTCAAATGCAACATCTGCCGGGTTTTCCCAGACCGCCACACAAATACGATGATGTCGGTCTCTAAATTGTGTGTCAGTCGCAAACTTCTGGGCCCATGTTCATAAAACCACTTAAGTCTAAGTGTGACACTATCCTTTGTTCAACACAAAAGATAAGTATCACACTTTGACTTAAGTATGTTTATTAATATGGACCCTGGAGTATGAATCAGGCCTACCAACTACAGAGGCATCACAGCTTCACTCAAACCATTATCTGACCTTCACCCCTCATCATCTGTCTGACCTTGACCTTGACCTTGACCTTTCAGCGGAGGTTGAACCAGAAGACTACTACCCGTTTTTCCTTGAGATGGTAAAGAATCTCCTAGATGGCAACATGGAGTCGAACGGCTACGAGGACCAGTTACGAGAAATGTTTGGTATCCATGCATACATCGCTTTCACCTTGGACAAGGTCGTACAGAACATGGTCAGACAGGTAACTTTTCCTCCCAATAGACTCTATCACTCCAAAAGAGTGCAGCACCTGATGGGGCTGCATCATGACGTCCCGGCTGCTCATGACGTCCCGGCACGTCATTTCTGAACGCCATGACACGACTTGAAAAAAATCCACTTCTTTGGCAGTCATGACGTCGGGAAACAACTTGATTTTTTAGCTCACCCGTGTAAACTGATGACCAATGATGATCACTTGTGACAATGCCTGCTTTTGCTGGAGTGGTTGACAAATTTGACGTCACAGCCTCACGTCATTATGGGTGATGTCATGACGTGCACTTTCTGTGACGTCAAATTCCATGATGCTGCAGGACCGCTGATGCTGGACTCTTAATACACTCCTCTCGCAGTGTTTTGTTTCGCTCCGTACTTACGCTTCACAAACCACTGCTTCGAATGGCCGGTATTCTGCCGATTTACCGCCAGATGGCACCACTACTGTCCAACCAATCAGCGCCCGCCATCAGGCTGCAACTGAGCAAAACCCTAAAACACTTTCTCCAGCGCGACAGCGGGAACAGTAGTGGTGCCATCTGGAGGTAAATCGGCAGAATACCGGCCATTCGAAGCAGTGGTTTGTGAAGCGTAGGCACGAAGCGAAACAAAACACTGCGAGAGGAGTGTAGACTCTTAATGGCAGTGAAGTCTCCTATGTAGATCCCTAGCCTGTTGACAAAAAAGCAACTTTTAACCTGAATTGTTCCTTTTTCAGCTCCAGCACATCGTTTGTGACGAAGTCTGCATCCAAGCTACCGATCTCTTCCACCAGCAGAAACGTCTCGATGCCACAGGCGGCCGCCTGGGGTCGCAACATGTACGCAGCGCGGCTGAAATTGCCTATCAGCGGAAAGCCGAACAGTCGATGTCAGATGAGAATTGTTTCAAGATAATGTTGGTAGGTGTCTTGATATCCCTGATAGAAAAGTGGTTATCACATCCGTTCAGCAAGAGGCAAATCCTGGGTTCGAATCCTGTCCGGGTCATGTGGGATTAGTCATCCCTGGCATGGGACAGTAAGCTGTGGTGCCTTATACCTTGTGCCTTTGCAAGGGCAAGTAAAAGACCCCATCCAAGTGAGGAACATGAGTAGCTTGAGATGGCCTCTTCTGTACTTATCAGGGCCAATAATGCTATGGCTTCGGCCCTGACGGAAAAATCTAATACAAATACAAATACTTTCAGTATAAGAACGATTGTCGCCTGACCATCGAGTTATTAGATACGGAGACGGAGAACTCCGAGGAGCCGGTCGAGGTTGAGAGATGGTCGGAATACGTGGAGAAATATATCGCAAATGATGAGACGATACCTTCAGAACTCAAGGATCAGTTGTCCAGGAAACCGGTCTTCTTACCGAGGTAGGTATTGATGGGATTTTACGGTAGTGACACACTGAAGTAGTTCTTAAAACGTTCTACCCCGTCCTTTAAAAAATTGTAAAACGGGCTAGAATGTGTAACGTTGGCCAAATAATGTTTTGAAGTTCTGGAGCACCCTTCCCATCCAAGCCGTCCATGAAGTTCGTAAAAAGACTGTAAAAAGTTTCCACTACGTCCACTCCGTTCGCACACAGTTTGAGCCAGTTTGGCAACATTGTCAAGAAAGTATACTGAGAACTAGCTCAGTGTGATGGGCATAGGGCCTGTTGTGGAAAATACAGCAATGATCTGAGCTTGTTCTAACAAGGAGACTTGATAGCCTAGTGGTTATCACGTCGGCTTAGCAAGCGGCAGGTCCTGGGTTTGAAACCTTTCAGTAGAACGCGGATGAGCTGCTCATTCAGCGCTACAATCTGAGCATTTCTGACCGGTACCCATTTATACACCTGGGTGGAGAGAGGTAAGGCTGGCAAAGAAACC
Source organism: Notospermus geniculatus (assembly GCA_002633025.1). NCBI lineage: Eukaryota > Metazoa > Nemertea > Pilidiophora > Heteronemertea > Lineidae > Notospermus > Notospermus geniculatus. Next base: position 38,039 of record NMRB01003056.1, read on the forward strand.
TGCCCAGAGTCTCACGCCAAACGCCAACAGTGGGATTTGAACCTGGGTCCTCATGACGGCAAGCCAGAAAGCCGAGCCACTAGACCACCATGGCTCCTAAGTTCGGAGCCGCAATGAGAATTTTATGAAGTCAAAACAAGTTTTCTAACAATGTTCCTCGCAATTCAAACAACTTTTGTTGTCTTTGCAGAAATATCCGTCAGTGGCGCCAACGCAACAAACTCGGTCAACAGATGAAAGAAGGTACGCCAGCACCAGCACCAGCGCCAGTTGCTGCGACTGGTGACGGCGAGGCGCCAAAGCCGCCAGTCGAGGAGGAATTGCAGGTTCTCGATCATACGGAATGCAAGTTCAACGTTAATTCGTTCAAGATGGTGTACGTGGTGAACAGCGAGAGTTTCTTGTATAAGAGGATGGCGTTGACACGAGCTCATCTGGTAAGTGGAGACAAAAATAGAAAATTTTTGGTGCCCATCCAATAGCTAGTGAAATTAACACATAAAATTCCTGTAGATCTTGTCAAAACTGTGGGCCATATGTGTGGCGGTCTAGGAAAACCCGTCGGAAGTCGCTGAATGATCAACAAGGGCTGTCAGATTGCCTGTGCATTGATCTGCTACTGTTTACCTGTTATGTAGTACATGTCAGTTATTGAAATGTGCGGGTTCACCAAGGCCATAAACACTTTCCTCAAATGTGACATCCACGGGTTTTCCTAGACTGCCTCATATATGTCAAGTTTTCCTAGATTGCGCCACGTATAATGATTCCTAGATTAAGTGATGTTTAATTTCGTTCCAGTCTCACCCACGCATCTCAATGAAACTCCACAACAAATTCAGCGACTGGTGCCGCACCTGGCGAGACTCGAACGTCGACGAAACCATGGAGAAGGAGTGCAATGATTGGCTGATGGGAGAGAGCGAGGATGAGGAACGGAAAGCGTGCACCACGCGGCGGAAGGACGATAACGACCTTGAAAAACCGCCATATTATCCGTTCAATAAATACGTCGTGGAGTATCCCCCGATGGAGGAAGAGACTCCCATACCAATGGATACGGATTCGTAATCTTTCAAATTTCACTAGTTTTCTGCAGTGTTATATCATGCTTGGACAATGAATGGGCACGGCGTCATGTGAGAGAACTGAAGTACATTTAAATCATCTGGACCCCGATGGGAGGACCCTTTGGTTGTCAGGCAGACCTTGGTACAGGGTTCCTGCAAGGTCTTAAAAAGTCTTAAATTTGGCACTTCCATTTTCAAGGCCTTAAAAAGTCTTAAATTTGATAATTTCTGTGGGAAGGTCTTAAAAAGGTCTTAAATTTCATATCAAGGCAGTTGTAAAAAATTGGCAGGAGATGTCGGGAAATCGCATCTCCGGGCTTCTTTAAATCAAAATTTTTCAGACCCCCCGCCCAAGTAGCCTACCCACTTTCTTGGCTGTGTCGATCCCTGTCATTCTTCCCTTGCGGAAACCCTTCCAGGGATGTTCGGGGGCTTCATTTAGAAGAAAATAGGTCCTAAATTTTGCCGATACTTGGTCTTAAATTTGGTGCTCCACAGGCTGCAGGAACCCTGTTGGTATTGTTGGTGAAGTCTGGCTATTGACATGCGTTTTATTGACAGGACACTTCCAGCCAATCCCATGCGCCATGCCTGTGTTCAATTTCGAATCAAGGCCTAGTTGCATGTTCTATATCGAACCAAGGTTCAGCTGGTTAGAAAACAATGTGCGTTGGACCGTTTAGAGTAAACCCTCAATACACCCATCAGGGCCCAGATGATTTAAACATACATTAGTTGTGTACATTGGCCTGTACAAACTGAGCACTTTTAGCAGGTAACTAAGCCTAGCAAGGTTTTTCGAATATGGGCCCGGAACTCCTTGTATTCCTAGTTTCTAATGTCAGTTTCTCCGTGTGTAGTCACATGACCAAATTGTTGCCATGGGAATCATGACTCTGCTGTTGCCATAGGAACCATGACCACAAGAATACATTTGAATGGGCAAAAATTTCGTGATATTTCCAGCTTCGGCGAGGAAAATTGACATTTTTCGATTCACTTTACCCTATTCTTGCTTTGGTGTTGATGTTCGAAATCATTGGGGGGGGGGGGGGNCCAAGGAAATTTTATTTTTATACAAAAACTTCAAAATATTTGGTCGTGTGACGAAAAATGCATTTATATTGTTTCAGTTATCCATAAGTTTGTACAAGAGGTTTGTAAATTTGCCGTGTTGTGCTATTCTTTGTGTAGAAACCAGCCGGGGTGGGGTGGGGGGTAGGTTTCTGAATTCTTAGCATGTTAAGTGTTAGGCCCTAAAGTATCTGAAGAGAAATTTGTCATTGGCACAAAAAGTGAGGCGGTCTAGGAAAACCTGTCGGATGTCGCATTTGAGGAAAGTGTTAATGACCTTGGTGAACCCGCCCATTTCAATGGCTGAAGTGTGCTATGTAACAGGTAAACAGTAGCAGATCAATGCACAGGCAATCTGACAGCCCTTGTTGATCATTCAGCGACATCCGACGGGTTTTCCTAGACCGCCACACATTTGCTAATGTATTCAGTGCATTTGAGGGACTGATGAGTTACAGCCTGGGGTACACTCCTTTCGCAGTGTCTTCTCAGTCATACCTGCCGCTCATAGACACTGCTTACAATAGCCAGATTCCCGCCGATTTACCGCATGATGGCAGCACTAGTCAGCGGCCAAACAGCGCTGGCGTTGTTCCGTGCTTCGGCCTGTTTACAAGATCAATCAATATACAAACAGAATAATCTCATATAGAGCACCGTTATCCACTTCTTTAGCGATGTTTCAAAACAAAAAAGGCACGAGCTAAACACTGAAAAGTGCAAAGTGACACTGCATGGACACGGCGGGGGCAGCCATTGCTGTTGTTGTAGACTAGTCGTGCTGCGTCATAATGCAAGAGTCCCATATAAAATGCTTTACGACGAGTGACCAGTCTGCTGCGGTTGTCAAGGACGCTCACAGTGAACCAATCAGAAAATGTTTCATGTATTTCGTTAGTTACGCAAATGCCCTCTAGTGGTAAATCGGCGGGAATCTGGCTATTGTAAGCAGTGTCTATGAACGATAGGTACCGCAGTGAGAAGACACTGCGAAAGGAGTGTAGCTGGGGGCTGTTATTTTGTCAAGATTTGGCCACTGTAAATGTTTCAGCAGAGTTACAGTTCAAGTACAATTCTGTTGTAAGATTTTAAAGGCAACCACCACTTGTGAGTTTCACGCTACATTCAGCAGTAAATCCTTTGCTTTTTCCGCACGCTGCCGCCATACAATGAGCCCATCCAAAATTACACTGCAACCTGGGCAAGTGTGTGGTGGCCTAAAATCTTTTTCTAGAAACTACGAAAAAATGTCCCATTGCTCATGATTTGAGAAAATGATGTACATGTAACTCCCTTATATTGTCAGGTTATTGGGAGACTTACCGTTAGAGGTCGCCTGTTAGCGGCCCTAGAACGTCACAAAATTTGACGTCACAGATGTTAGCCGTGGCGTCCACGTGCAGGGTTTCTGCCAGAAATTTTTTTGAGGGTACTAATTTCTTCAAAATCAGCAAAAAACCCATGAAATTAAAGAAAATGGCCCTTTTCTGTTCCTTAGTACTCTTAGTACCCTCTGGTGGAAACACTGACGTCATTGTGGATGACATCGTGGGGTGCATTCCTTCTCTGTGACGTCAAATTCCATGACGTTCTAGGACCGCTAACTGGTGGTGGCCTCTAATGTCAGTAAAGTCTCCCATTACGGTTGTATATAATATTCATATTGTAATGTAGAGCATTGTTTTTGAATTATGATCTAGTAAGTTTTGCTACCGTGGTCTTTTAGTTGGGATACTGTAATAAGGATGCTTCAGAGCATGGTTTAAAGATGACCTGTTGGTGATTGTGTCGTGTCGGAAAGATGAATCTGCCCTCTAGTGGCGAAAAGCTGCATCGCCCTGGTCAGGGGGAGTGTGGTTGGCTGAAGTAATAGCTAAAGCATCCTCCCATAGCAGGGCTTTGGTCTCACTCCTCTTCATACACTCGCGGAGTGGATGAAGAGGAGCGAGGTAAAAACCCTGCTCTGGGAGGATGTAGCTAAAGTCTCAACTGCAGAGATTTAAAGCCCCTCTGTATTGAATTTTACGGTATTTTCAAAGTGTTAGGAGAGTGCAGGTAGAGGTCTCATAGCCTCCTGAAGGTCATCAAAATGCTTGCCTTCAAAGGATCCTGCCGTGGATTTCAGCAGACATTGAAAAACTGCAGGCAGAGCTGTAATGTATTATGGAGCATAAATTATGCTAATACATGTACATACACTACACAAACGTCCGAGGACGTAAGCACTTCCTGAATTCAATACAGTGTGGCTTTATTAATAGGAGCTGTCAGAAAGTTGGCCAATACATGTACGGTAGGTGTTACTACGGTTTATCCCCATTTCGCCTACTCCGCAAAATGGAGAGTAGGCGAAATGGGGGTAGGCGAAATGGGGATACACCGTTACTACGGCCCAGTTCAATGCATATAGTGGACCCATTCATTCTTGATTGAGCACCAATCAAGAGAAGTTTCTTTTGTATTGGTCTGCTAGAACTGTGCTGCCATCTTTTGGCAATATGCGTAGCTGACTGCTCCTATTGAAAGGATGGCAAGGTGGAACTGAAATTGGTGCCTGAAAAAATTGTTTTTTGAGAGGGCATCCTCCCATAGCAGGGCTTTTGTCTTGCACCTCTTTGTACGCTCACACACACATTGCGAATGGATGAAGAGGAGCGAGGTTAAACCCCTGGGCCCGTATGCATAAAGGTGGATTAGGGGAGGTATAGCTTATTCCAGGTATAACTTCACGGTTGTACCACCATCGGTATGCATAACAGTGGTTTAAGCAAAACTGTGGTATAACGCTATTCATGGAATAGGCGGCCGAATGCATAAAGATGGAATAGCTTATTCTGTGGTGTTAATATGCCAGATTTGCTGGTGTAACCTAAACCTACCAAGGGGTATGTTTAAGGAGTAGAGTAAGGCAGAATGAAGCGCTGTGCATCATCAAATTGTATTCTGTTGAAGGGCTGCTGACTCCAAATGACTGAAATAACTGCAACCATTGGCGTGGTTGTTCAAAACTACTATAACCCTAACTTGGCGATGATTTTGGATTAGTGCTTGAANGACCTAATTTCACTCCGGTCAATGTCGAATTCGGTAATCCGGAAACTTCGCTAATCCGAACTTGGAACCCAGGAACAAACAGGTTCGGACTAACGAGGTCTGACTGTATTGCTCTTTGCGCCTCAGAAGTCATCATCTGACATGTTTGATATATCCATTACCATCGACGGCATGTCTGTTGAATGTAGTGAAACAGTCATAAACGCTCAATGTCTAATGGACTGCCAAGTGAAATCTGTTGCGCGGTCATGTTTCTTCCATCTGAGAAAATTGGGTCGCTTGAGACGCTGTTTATCTGAAAACGCACTAAAATCACTAGTTCAGGGACTCATTACATCACGCTTAGACTATTGTAATGCATTGTATACGGGTCTCCCAAACAACCTTATTCACTGTCTACAGAGAGTCCAAAATACGGCAGCTCGACTCGTTGCCGGCGCAAAGCGGTCTGACCACATTACACCCATTCTTGTTGATTTACATTGGTTGTCAATATTATAAGTAGTCGAATTGACTACAAGGTTCTGGTGCATACTTTCCGTGCGATCAACGGTACTGCACCGTCCTATGTATCGGATATGATCAATGTTTATCAACCGGGCAGACCCCTTCGCTCCGGTAATCAGCGACTCCTGGCCACACCGAGAACCAAGTAACGCCTCGGGGAACGGTCCTTTTACTCGACTGCCCCGAGGCTTTGGAACAATCTTCCTTTAAGTCTTAGGGCCCTTCCTACGCTCACTAGTTTCAAGACAGCCCTGATGACACATCTTTTTATTACTGCTCATTTTAACTAACCTCATTTATATTCTATCTCAATGTTTTACTTTTCCCTATGTTTTATAATTTTCTAGTGTCAATGTCTTAATCTTTCAGTTTTATATATTGTAAGGTGCCTTTGAGCACTTTTGTGGTAAAGGCACCTTAATATCTGGTAATAATAGAAGACCTCAGAGCACAATGGATGTAGGTCTAAAAATGGCATTTTGAGAAAATGAAGAAAAAATAGTTGTGCCCTTTGTCCACTAAATCAACAGAAACCTGCCAATTTACCCACAAACTATCAAATTATACAAGGCTGGGGTATGATAAGTGGTGAGGTATAAAGAGGGCAGCACTATCAACAAAGTGACAATGTCAAACTTGGTATTGCAAAGGAATTACAGCTGTTTTATGACTTGTGCCCTTTGTGCTCTCAGTACACTTACAGGCTGATTTTACCACTCAAAGGTACAAATATACGTTGTAATTAGGTGTCCAGTCGAAAGAGGGCAGCACAAGCTTCAATTTGATGTGTGTAACTCAAAAGTGCAGAAATTAGACTTAAGCCCATTGTGCTCTGAGGTCTTATAATAATAATAATAATAGTGCCCAAAACGTCGCTAGACTTGTTCTTTCATGTTTGATTTCACACATTTCCTGACCCTCGTCTCAAACATGTTTGTGGTTGATGATGGTTCCGCACAATGCTTTTCAATAACTGCATATCGGTCTCTCTGCTAAGAAATGAGAGTTCTACGGTAGAAGAAATGTACATTGACTGTAGGCTGCATGTAGGTGACGATTATGACCCATCTTCCCGATGGTTGAATGCCGACTTCCCCCAACACGACTTGTATCATAAACGAAACGTCGTGTTTAAGGCTTACTGGAGTTTACGCAAAAACGCAACGCAAAACGCAAAAACGCAAAAACCTCACCACCTGAATTTACACAGCCAGGATAGGGTTGAAAATGTCACGAATCGAGGTTGCATGGGGAGTAAACATTATTCAGTTTCGCGTATTAAAAAGTCTCGATTCGCATTTTCGAACTCGAAATGTGATATGATGAACACACTCATCACATCCTAGACAGCTCTGATGACCATTATTTTTTGGTATAGAACGCTAGACAAGCCAAGCTTGATCGCAAAATGTCTATGTCGGTCAGGCCGATAGTCATAGTGTTGTGCATTATGCTCCAGGCAGGCATGCCAGGCCAGCTAACCATTTTGGTTCCAGAAGCCACCAGCAGTGCGTACTACTCTGCATGGCGTTGATTGCATGCGGTGATTTGACCATGGTAGGCCTAACCTCTTTTTAACGGGCCACCTTTCCGGTGCAATGTGATAACAAAGCATAGGCCTATCAGTGTGTAACCCAGCGCTTCAACATCAAAATTTGGGCCTACCTGGCTGTCTCCATGCGCGAATGCTATCCCATGCCAATGCCGTGGAGTAGGACTCTTCTGTATTTACGCACGCACATGTGCGATCATCATGACGTCACCCCATGACGCTGTGACGTGCACTGATGTAGGTCTATCCGCACGCTGGCACTACGTTGACTCTGTGACCATGGTGACGTCCCTCGGTATGAAGTTCCGCCGACCGCGTGCACTTTGCTGACCTGAATGCAGATTTTTTTCTAGCATTTTTTCGGGACATTTGGTAAAATTGGGGGAAATAACGTGTAGCTAGGTTTATTGTGGGCCGAATACATGTAGGCCTACAGGTTGCTACAGCATTGGGCGGCCCAGCTGTTTGTCTTCGCGGCAGAACTGACGGTCTACATGGAATTGGTGCGTTGGTTGAACAGGAAAAGATAGCGATGAAAATAATGATTACTCCCTCGGTTTTTGCGTTTTTTTCGTCATTGCGTTTTTGCGTAAACTCCAGT
>NMRB01003056.1:46324-78590 GCA_002633025.1 Notospermus geniculatus
CGCAGCGCGAGACCGCGAGATTCCACGGTATTTCTAAATAGGACTCGTTCCTAGGCACAGATAGCGGAAGCTGGGTGGTGTTCGGCAACCGAAACTACACCCAAGGTATTGTTTTAGTGAAGATTGAGGTCCTGGGTAATCTTTGTATATACCCAGGACGACATTTACCCTTTCAGCCTAACAGGGATTGGGTGTATTGAAGAAAATTTGGCCGGCGCGCGACTTCCAGTATCTTGATACTGGGGTCCTACTGACATAAATGGAGACTGAGTATAGAGGCTATGCACTGACGGCATCAAATGACGTCATCAATGGGTATGTCGCCACGTGTTGGATGGAAAATGGACGGAGCACGTGGTCAGATGCACTGCGTCAGCATGTCACAACGTTCCATCCAACATGGCGTCATCTCGCTGGTGACGTCACGTGCATAGCCTCTATAAGGATGGGACTTCCACACTTTCTCTTATCAGCGTATCATCGAATTTACCTGCGTTTTTGAGACTTCAGAGTTATCTATATTTGCCTCATTTCTGTAGTTTACATGCGTAATAGACGCCATACGCAGGCTTAATGAAAGCCCTGTAATAGAATATCAGAACAATTGTGGTTCATTGACATATGTCCAGCAAATCTTGGCGCCGTTCTGCCTGCGGCGACGATTTGCAGGCCAAGTCAATGACGTCACTTTGAGGGAATCGCCTTCAATGTTCATGGTGGACACAACTTTTTCACTGACAATGCAGGCGAGTATTCCAAATGTCGTGGGTGCTCGACCGCTGTTGTACTTGCAGTTTCGGAAAGGATGACGAAAGGATCTTTCTGTGATATAACAGGAGTATCCTGTTGGTTACACGCTCCGAATATGACGTACGAGACAATCTGTTCAATCAGGGAAATTGGTGAGAATATCAAATGCCCAAAGCAAGAACCTGAACAGCCAAGATCCCCTCCATTTACAAGGAACAGCGAAATGAATAAAAGAGGAAATTCCAAGTAAAAGGTGAAGTACTGTTCACTGTTCATAAGCTGGGCAAGCACAGAAGAATACCGCTCACCTGGAGGCCCTTGGCACAGCGTTATTTGGTACGAACTAAGGATTTTTGGTCACGCGCCGTTTGTTGCTGTTACTTGGTTTGGTTTCAGTTTGGACTGTGTCGATGAAACTTGATGATATCACCCCGGCGAATCAGTATCCTGGGCGCCGAGTCTTCGGCGTGGCAAGTGCAGTTTCCGAGTCCCGGTATTCCTGAATCCCGCGCGAAAAGAGACGACAGCGATGAGAATGCGACCTCCCCTGCTTCATCAGCATGGTAAGATTAATTGATCACACTTGCATTCGGATCTCAACATGCGTAGCAAATTATGCTAGCATTGATTAAGAAATCGGTTGCTCTTGACAGCGTCACGAAGCGAAAAACTTTGAATGCCTGGTGCGTGCCGTAGGCCTACTGACAGCCATCTGGCTGGCCGTGGCGATCAGATGCTTATATTTACAATTCAGCAAATACATTCAAAATAAGCAACTCATTACGGCAGGTTATTCACTCTAGATCCGAATGCACTGCAAAAATCTTACACTTACTGTGGCATTTGGGAGCTTGAACATCTTTTTCTGGCCCTTCCTCGGGCGAGGACGCCATTTTGCGCGGGGTTCAGGAAGACACGGACTCGGAATCAGCACTTGCCACGCCGAAGACTCGGCGCGCAGGATACTGGTTCGCCGGGGGTGGGGGATATTTCTGCCCCGATTCATGGCTTGATTTTACGGACAATATGCTCAGTTTCTTGTCGTTGCACTGCACTCTAAAAATATTCTTGTCGTACTGACAAGCTGGAACTCGTTCTCAGCCATATGCCTAAATTAACAGGGTCTATCTTGTCAATTGACAAGTCTTCAACTTGTCATCCTCGATAAAGACATCTAGTCATTGGAAACAATAAATCTTGTCATTCAGGCTAGATATCAAAAGATAAAGTGGAGCAACTTTAAAATCATTTCTTATTAGACATAGAAATTAAAATTTAAGCCCCAAGAAATGTCATACGATAGTTACAGATCACTAACAACGACTCCTATGACAGAAAAAAACCTCACCAAATATCTTAGCCCTCGATGGGATTCGAACCTAATGACCTATGAAACTAACCTACAGGCTACTAGACCTAACCCCTATTAAACCCACTCGGCTAATGAGAAAAGGATGCTGACAGCATGCGTAGCGTTTGAAATTGAGCGATAGATGTGAAGGAGGATTTTTAAGTTTAGCCAATAGAGCTTTATTTGAAAACCTTTTATCCTGGGTACATTAAATGATTTTGTGTTTGAAGCAAATTCCCGCAGTGGCCGGATAAGGCCTTCTCTACAGCTCCTGTAATGTATATACATGCCAGTGAAATCCGCCGGTGGCTCAGTGGTGTCGTCTGCCAATGCAAGCCCAAGCCGCATGCGCAGAAATGTGCCGCCACCTATAACTTACTGCAATAACTAGAGATTTTGTCAACTCGACAAACCGAACTCGTCACAGAGATGGCTACTCGCCATGACAAGTAAATCGTGTCATGAATGACGTGACTCGTCAGACTGACTAAAGCTAGAAGCACATGTCCGATCAGGTGGTGCGATTTGCCGTCCGGCCGGGGTGTTTTTGAAGTTGACTGACCCAACGCTGTCGACTCGTCAATTATCCGGGCCAGTCGATTTTTAAAACAACCCTGCCGGACGGCAAATCGCACCATTTTTATCGGACATGTGCTTCTAGCTTAAAGGACCACAGTATTGCTTCCCAATCCTGCGTTACACCTACCCGCGTTAAGGGGGAGACCTCTATTTACGACTTGGTAAACTACCGCATGCAACTAGTCTCACGCAGCCAGCCGTTTCGTTCCGCAGTTCTGCTACACAAACTTGTTCGATCCCCAGCGGCTGGGTGACCGAGACTGTAATCATACATTCTCCAACACTGGGGCGAAAGGCTTAACTACAGTGTTGGAGCATGGTGCCGGTGGCGCCGGCTGTCGACAGAAAGATGCAATACAGTGGTCCTTTAAAGCATATTGTCAATATTCGCAGAAAACTTGCCGTGACAAGAATTTGTGTAGAGTGTGCGTAGCTACATATGGTCCGATGGATTGAGGACTGATTTCTTCATGTAATAAATATACCCCTACAGATCAACACTATGAGTAAAAATTCGATTGCAAAATGCAAATTCGTCAGTTATTCTTTCTTTCGTTACAACTGTAACTGAAAATCAAGCAAATGATTTCCTTTAAACCTGTGTCTTCAGAAATTTAGTGTATCCATCCACATGCAGTGATCAACACGTTTCTTTGCTGTAACTCGACTTTGATCATTTCAATTTGATCCTCGTTGGTAAAAACAATGATGCTGTATGCTTCACCGACTCCTGCCTATCTTTCATTCCTTGCAGCAGTTGTCACACAGCGAATGATCAATAAGGTGTTTGATTTTATAAATGTAAACCGTAAAGATCAATAGTTATCTTGAATAAACATTCAATTCACTGAATCAGAATTCGGCCTACATCGGAATATCAAAATCAGCACCGCTAGCGATCCCTAAATTAAAGCTGAACTTAATAGATATAAACCCCAAGTGGCGGAGGCAGAAATTACGAACAGCCACAAGGCACTTCCAAACCTACCTCTGAAAACGATACACCCTCTCGGACGGTCACAGTTGGTTTCACTTGCCACACGCTCCTGATGAGCAAAGATCTCAGCACTGCTGCCAAATGAGAGAAACTAAACGAAAAATAATATTTTATGGTACAGGTACCGAGATTCCAACCCACAAGCCTATGACCGATTCGCCAACCTCTTTCTATTTGCGCCACAATGTGACTACTTGCATACAACGACGCCGATCTACAATAAAGGCGCGGCGATTTTGAAGATCTCCATGCGGAAACAAAGCGATCGGAATTGTTGTCATGCGAGCAAGCAGTCTTCGTGGCGCGTACAGAAAGAGGTTGGCGAATCGATCAGAGGGTTCGAATGTGGGTGTGGGTTCGAATCTCGGTGCCATCGCAGATTATTTTTCGTTTTTCTCATTTCGCAGCTGTGCTGAGATCTTTACTGTTCAAGAGCGTGGTGGCAAGTGAAACAAACTCTGACCGTCGGAGAGGGTGTATCGTTTTCAGAGGTAGTTTGGAAGTGCCTTGTGGCTGTTCATAATTTCTGCCTCTGCCGCTTGGGGTTCATATCTATTAAGTTCAGCTTTAAGCCGAATGGGCGAATGTCGTCCTGGGTGAGCCTAAATGTCACCCAGGACAAAACTGGGTGACCCTAAACATCCCCCAGAATAAGGCTGGGTGACGTTTAGGGTCTAAAATTCAAAATTTAGCCATCTTAAAACCAGTACCCGAGGTTGGCGATCGATGGTGGAATATCTGTCAGGTAGCGATCGCGAAATCATGAAATGAACAAACGTGACTGACATTTCTGCATAATAAAATCCGAATAAAACATTATTAATTTGATGCATCTTCATCGTGTGATGAGGAAAACCAAGGGCACATATTAAAGTGTCAAGTGGGTGGGTCGCACTTAGAGGACCTTTTGGTGAACTCTTTAGCGAATGAAGAACTTTTTGAACGCATCCTTAGCATATATCTCCCATTTACTATTTCATCCAGCTTTTTCCCTAATCTCACACCCTTTCGATAAATCCCGTCCCTGTATGATGGAAGGGAGGTCAAAACGGCCCCAATTCACCTTCAGGAACACGAATGTTTTGGGCGGCCATGATGGAGATGTCAGAATTCATTTACAAGTACACAAACAGCGTACCACTTAGCGCGGACGCAGGTTTTAAAATGGCGCGATTTTCAACCTGGCTGACATTTATGGTCTAAACGTCACCCACCCTTGCTCTGGAGACGTTCAGGGTCACCCAGTTTTGTCGTGGGTGACATTTAGGGTCACCCATGACGACATTCACTCATTCGGCACCAGTTACAGTTAAAGCAAATGACTCGCGGGGTTTGTTGTGGCGCCATGACAGTTGGTCCTCGATATCAAGAGCCATTTTGAGAAAAAGGCGAAAGAAGAATTTTAGTTTAATGGCAAATGCATTAGACAGCCAAACGTCGGAGGCGTATTCTGCAAAATCTGCCGCTTCGAAATCAATGTGAATAGGACAAAATGTACATTTTGTCCGACCGAATTGAAAAAATGCCATTAATCCATTTTAACAAATTTTTAACGGAACCTCGTCCCCAGGTGCACGTTCGCATATTTGCACAGGTTTTGCCTATGACTGGAGCACGGCTTTGCCTGGAGGCTAGAATCATTCTCTATGGGAGGTACCATCAAAAATCAAAACAAACCCCGCGAGCCATTTGCTTTAAGTCACAGTCGAAAGCACCATGGATATCCTGCTAAAGAGTGCTGTCGGATTAGGCAGTCACGGACATGTATGCCCTATCGTCTCTGTAATGATATACTAAGCTGACCCTAACTATCCCCTTTCTCATCCGGCAATCATTCTACTCGTTAGTGAGTGACATTGTACTCTAATTGGTTCCGATGATTTGGCACATGACATTGGTGTACGTTTGATCGTTTACGTTAGGCCTAATTTTCAACACATATCCTAGCCAATCACAAAGGGTCTTACACCAGCGTTTGATCCCTAGTTTCTTTTCGTCCTTCAGTTTTCGTCATGGTCATCGTAGCCGCATATATTCTTGTTGACTACTAACTGTTACTAGTAATGCGCATGCTTTACGGTTGTGAATGTGGTTGTGGTAGGTAAATAGTTTGATAACGAGTGTTCAGCATTGCATGTTGCATCACAAAACGTTTATCACATTAAATTTGCTCTGTGTGGTAGATTCGTGGTTGTAGATACGGTTGGGGTTTGTTTGTCGCCAATCGCGCCAGTGTTTATGTACGTCCATGTACATGTATACGTCTAAAGATACTTCCATGGTCTATGCGTAACTATGGAGACGAATGTAGGTGCATGTCGGCATGTCCAGTCGTAATCTTATCGCAGATAACCGACTGTTGAAGGGTGATTTCCTGTCATTATTGTGGTTGTTTCTTATCTGAAGAATGTAGGACTTGGCATGACGTTAATAAAATAATCCCGTTTGTAGTTCATGAATGAATAGCAAACCGTCTTGTTCTTAGTCAATTTCTCTCCGATTTTATCCTCAAAATTCTTCCACATCACGATGAAACCCGAGAGTTCATCACCTACATAGCCAGGCAGGTATTTCCCAGATGTCACACAAACAAAAACAAAAACAAGGGCAATACATGAATAACCCTGTAGGCCTACAGACAGAATGAGAGCTCCACCGCGGGTGTGCGACGCAGGTGCGTTAATTTGAATGTAGAAAAAATCTGATCCGTTTCTTTGTGAAATTATCGACGAGCTGATTCAGTTGAACATCATTGCAATGAGCGTGCAACCATCATGCCCCAGGGCCCCGTATTCAACCACGCTGAAATACCCACCAAAAGTTCCAAAGTAAGGGTAGGGACACACCTGACGCGATTCGCATGCGATAGGGCGACGCATGCGCCAAAACCTTTGTTTGCGTGCAGTGCTGCGGAAAATAACAAAGCATCTCCCGCATGCGTCAACGAATCGCGTTATGTGTGCAGCCACCCTATGCCTACATAACAAGCCCCCGGCGCGGGGGGGGGGGGAACTTTTAAAGCAGGCAAACAGTCATGACAGTAGAGAATACAGGGTCTATGCCAAGAACAGAATGTTGATCGTAAACCGTTCCCCCTAAACTTGGCACAGATGCACTACCATGTCTACGCAGTTACTAAAACTCTAGGCTATAGCTCAAGCAAGCACTCTGAGCTACAACATTGCAGTGACCCTTTGGCCAAAGAAAGTCTAAGAAATTGCTTCGTAACAAAAAGAATTATTCAATATTATCTAACATCGTCTAGGACTTTCCTAGTCCCTATTCAAACCCTGGACAGGTCACGCCACTATCATCCCTTGCACCATTATATTGGCATTGAAAACATCAAGTCACCCAAAACACCTTTATCAGGAATGGGCAAGAAATGATATTATGCAACCATAACACAATGTATAGGCCTATGGCACCTCCAACCCCCACCTAGAGAATAGAATGGTCCGACATTGAGCAACAAAAAGTGATTCTTCTGTCAGTTTCTGGTCATTGAAATGACCCAACATTACATTTTTAGGTCAGGGTGATCACGAACAGCCTGATTTGACAATCCCTAAGATGAGAATGAACAGCCCCTTTTGTTCATTTGAATTGGGTATCTTGCTTGTTTAACAATAACACAGTTTTCAGCACTGCAGATAAGGATTTTCCCCCACAAACCACGATTTGATTAAGTTAATCAAATCATGTTTGTAGGAAAAGGGTGGTCAGGGGCGGGGACGTATCGTACGGGAGGGGGTAGGGCAGGGCACGTATCGTACGGGAATTTAGAAAGGTACAGCATCATGGGAAAAGCGTGTGAGGGCCCTTTTTCAACAAAATGGAGGGCCCAAAGTGTATGAATGGAGGGCCAATCACATCTTTAAATGACTTTTTTCTATTTGCTTTGGATATTGCCTTTTTCAGACAGTGTGATACTTTTTGTCATAATTCAGGAAGCTTGCCAGCTAGATCAACGAGATTTGGCGAATTAACTCAGATTGTGTGTTTCTTGGTCCCAACCAAGTGGCAATGTCATACCTTAATTATAAAGACATTTATTAACCCTCAAAGTTCGGAACGTTTTTTTTTTGAATCACCCGATATATGGTCCTATCGTGTGCCGATTTTTAATACCTTTAAGACTAATGTCTTAGTTATTTTGTGAAGAGATAGTTTTGGAGATTTGATGAGCAAATTATCAGTGCAGTGTGCGCAAGAATAGAATAATTTTTGCATATTTTTTTCAGATCTGTGAGTGTGACTATTGTTGAAATTCAAATCCTGCTGGTGAATACATTACACTAGGTATAACGAGGTAAGTCACAGTGCTGGGGCATTAACTTTGGCAGTGAACACATGTGAGATTTCATAGAATTTCTACAGTAAGGCTGTTGGCTGCTGCCGTCAGGATGGAATTAGTAGTAAACATGGCTTTGACACTGAAGCAGCCGGCGGGCAAAATCATGAAAATGAACGCTTATGAAACGATTTCAAAATGATGACAAAGAGCGTGGTCGACTTCGGAAGTTGTACTTAGTCCACTTTTTGCACGCTGAATATGTGATTAGAGAGTTGCAATGAAAAAAGCAAAAAATAGGCAGGTGATGGCAGGCACCTGACTTGTCTCCTGCAGATTTTCAGCCTCATTCGTCAAGCGAGTTTCAAAAAAATATGCGCCGAAAATTTCACACACGAATTCTTCAGTAATTCAATCAGCCTTTCGTCTGCTGCTGGCGGCTACAGGCTATACAAGGATCGCTGTGTCGTTCCAAAATGCCTGTCAGAGAAATAGGCCTGTGCGCCAGAGATTAAAGTTGTGTGGAAGTAATCCAATTCTGCCTAAGTATTTGTCACCTGCCCAATCTTTAACCCTTTTCGGGCAAACTCGCCGTTAATTCTAGCTTCAAATACAATGAAACAGGTTTTACGAAGTTACCACCATCTTTGAGTTCCCTCGTCAGTCGTCTTTTGAGGAGTTACCCTCGTCTCTCTTCGTGTCCGACTTCCCGGTCAATATACGGCATAAATAGGGATTTATCAACGCCATGCGATATATACAGTAGTGTGCAGTACTCTTTTCTCTTCCAACATGCGAAAATTCAGTCACAGAGATGTGCTAGTTTAGTCACCAGAGCCAATTTACTCACTGAAGCGGCCGAGCTTGCTCGCCAGCCAGTGTGACGAGAGTGGTACAGCGAGACCTGAAATCAGTCAAGTTGGCATGGTTTTGTCTTGTGCTTGCTTCGAATAATTCCAATCTACCTAGTGTTTCATATTTGGCCACTTATTAGGCCACATAAAAAAATCTTTAGTTTAGCATCAGTCATACTTGTAAAAAGTGAGGAGGGAGGAGGTTTTTTTTTTAAATACTGAAATGGACTGTGATCATCGAAATAGAGCTTGGAAGCATTGCACCATTTATCATACACTAGACAAATCCTTAGTACTAACTCGAAAAAGGTTTTTATTCAAAAAAATACATATCTGAGTCACCCTGGAAACGGCATGTGTAGACAAGAAACCACACTTTTTGACAGAGAACATATAATGTGAGGAAAAATTGAAGAAAAAAAATTTGAAAAAAAAACTGTTGAAAAAAATTTTTTTTTTTCAAAAGCGGCGAGAAAATTCGAGGCGTTTCATTTGCCAAATAATCAAGAATAATGAAGCTGTTGTTGATAACAGTTTCTTAATTTTTTTTAAATTCATATTTGACCATGTTAGAATCTATGGAGGAGAAAAGGAACGAAAGAAGAAGCATCAGTTAACAATATCGTCATACAGACTGCATCATGATTATGGATTTTCTAATATTTGATCGTTCATTTGGTGAGGAATTTTAAGACCTGTGCCTACTTCTAGCCTCGCCAAGCGACACGGCACTATTACTGAAATTGACAACAGAATGGTCAGTCATTATGGTTCCCGATCAAGATCGGGAACCATATTGTTTTTGGTCATGGTGTCTGTGTGTGTGTGCGTGTGTGTATCTGGGTGTTTATCTGTGTGTGTGTCCGTCTGTCACGCCTCCATATCGTATCTCCTTCAACAGCTACAGCTCTGGTAACACATCCTACCCCTAGGTTTGTCAACATGGGCAACCCAATGAGCTAATCATTTTCAACATCAGATGCCTCCATCATGATGTAATCAACATATCAGACTTGATATTTTGTCCGTCATGCTTTTATCTGATGCCATAACTGGGCTCCTTTAACACCTAGTGCAGTGGAAATAAGTTCTACCTTTAGGTTTTCATACCCTAGGAATCCAATGGACTGATTACTTTTGACCTGAGATGTTGGGGTCATGGTGATTTCGATATCACTAATTTGATATTTTGAGATAACTTGCCATATTGTCAACTGAGCAACATGAAATAAGTCTTAGTTCATGCCTACTTATCCAAGGACTGGACTATGTTAAAATTCTCAGCCTCCAGTGTCCGGGTGATTGAGATATCATGAGATTTTGATATATCAAACTTGATAATTTGAAAATAATATCTCTGCCTGTGTTAGAGATAGAGGTATGATATCACCCATACTTTGGTTATTGAGGATGCCCACTTCGATTATGCAATGACCTTGATGATCAGAGGTCAAGGTCATGGTCAAACTTGATAATTTGAAGTATCTCTTCCTGTGGTAGAGGTAGAGGCATGATATCACCCATACTTAGGTTATTGAGGATGCCCATTTCGATTATGCAATGACCTTAACGATCAAAGGTCAAGGTCAAGGTCAAAGTTGAGAATTTGAAATATCTATGCCCGTGATACAGATAGAGACATGATATCACCCATACTTAGGTTTTGATTATGCAATGACCTTGATGATCAGATATCAAGGTCAAGGTCAACCATGAGATGAGTTATTGGCATGAGATCAAGGATTCAGCGTCGTTGTTCATCAGTCAATGTATCCAGATCTCTGTCAATGTATCCTGATCTCTATCAATGTATCCTGATCTCTATCAATGCATCTGGGGCCGTATGCATAAAACATCTTAAGTGTAAAATTTCCCTTAAATCAAAGAATTTCTCTTAAATTTTGTCCTATGAATTACCCTTTTCTTATGTGGTATGCATAAACAGTCTTAAGGTAAGGAAATTCCCTCAAATCACTCCTTATCTCAAGGTACCTCCAGAGGTACCTTAAGTAGATACACGGCGGTTCAATGCATGTAGGCCCCGAGTTAGGCCTTGTGGCGTTGGGCATTTTCAGTAAAAACTTAAGGAGTTTCCTCAGCCACTAAGAAACCTTCTCTGGACAAGATTGCGCAATCACTCACCAAACCAATTTAGATTAAATCTGTTTGTAATGGTCGCTCCGACTGGCTGAGATGTGTGGCATAATTGATAACTGCCTGTAACTGACATCCTTAGAATTTAAGGAAGTTTCGTAGACTTGAGGGAAAATACATCCCTAAGATTTACCTTAAGACGTTTTATGCATATCACTTAAGAAATGCCCTTCTGTAAGGAATCCTTAGCGGTATTAAGGGAAAAACAAAGTTAAGGAGTAAGATGTTTTATGCATACGGCCCCTGATCTCTATCAATGTAAACATTGATGTTTACATTATGTTATTTTGGACTTTTGGGACATGCCAACCCACCAAAATAAATACTTTCGGCATGAAAAGAATTTCTAGAGGGGCATGCCACCAACAAATTATTCATAAGACAAAGAAAGGCTGGACACAAAACAAACAAAATGTAAATAAACAATGATTTTCTTGGCCCGCGAATATACCCGTGATACATTATCTTTAAGGAATTCCCCGTGAACAAAATGAAGGATGTGAAAAAATATATTTGAAGATAACCTTAATTAATGTCAACAAACCTCGCAGAAAATGGCCGCTGTCTTTTTCCTCACTTGAGAAGTTCAACGTGCTGTGATGCCATCAGTAACCCTTCATCAAGTAAGGTACCATCCTTTAAATCGTTATTTTATTTATTTATTTATTTATTTATTCGAGACATGGGTGCCATCGTGTAAAACACATTAAGGCTACCTTAACAGAATACAAAAATGGAGGGGTGCAGGTGCAAATGCTCCAAAACACAAATACAACACAAATGAAAATAAAGGAGACGCTGCTGTAACAGGACGTCGCATTAGGTCGCAGACAAAGAGCCAATACGAAGTCCAGAGGTAAAGAGACTGCGCGTACAGAAATTATGAAATGAATAAACTGAAAAAAGTCAACGTTGAAAACGATTGGTACTGACAATAAATTGTTGAACGGCTGTAAACAGAACAGTATTACGGGATGAGAATTGGAGGTGAAAACCGTGTTAAAGATGTTCGAGCAGAAGATCATCAGTAAAGGAAAAATAGTCTAAGCCACAACCATTAAAAACCTGATGGACTGAGTTCAACATAAGATTACGTGCATTAGTATAGTTTCGACAGTAAAGAAAATAGTGCAAGTACGTCTCATTATCCTGCAAACATGAACACAATGGAGAATCACATAAATTCCTAAAGTGAAGATCTGCATTCAAAGTTGTGAATCCTAGTCTAAAACGAGTAAGCAGGATATTGAGTCGCCTTGGACCATAATCCGCACTAAAAATAGACTTATTGAAATAGACATTTTTGTATTGATATTTAAAACTTGACGAGGAAGGTGAATCCTTAATTACTGCAGGAAGTGAGTTCCAGTATTTACAAGCAGAGGGAATAAACGAATTAGCATGACGAGTAGTTCTACTAAAGGGGGAAGGAGCTGGTTGAAATGCCGTAGACCACCAACGGCTGTATTTCTGACACATTTATTTAGCACAAATCGAGAAAAATTAACTGAGGTCAAACCGTTTACAATCTTAAAAAAAGGAGCAGCTTTAAAATAGTTTGCCCTCTCGCTAATTCTAGACCATCCGAGCTCCTTCAGTAACTTGTCATAACTAGAAAAGTTGAGCGCACCGGAAACAATTAAGGCGGCCTGGTATTGAATAGATTCATACCTTTTAGTTAAAACGGTTTCTCTGCCGCAAAAAAGAACCATGCCATATTCCATTAGTGACCGTATCATTTTGAAGTAAAGGGTATTGAGAGTTGATCTGGGAAGAGAAAATTTAAGCTTCCTTAGTACGTACAAACGTTTTAAACATTTAGCGGAAACATAATCAACATGGTCAGCCCAGTTTAAATTGGAATGTAAAAATACGCCAAGATGCTTATGGGAGTTAACCGTTTTGACAACGTTATCACGAAACAAAAGAAGGTTTTGAACTGAAGATGGCTGACGTTTGGCAGAAAATGTCATTGCTTCGGGATTAAAGTCAACAAGCCAAGTTCTGGCCCATTTTTCAATGGCCAAGATATCAGTATTCAGTTTTCTAACTGAGGTAGGAAAATCATTAAAAACATCAATTAGAGTTGCGTCATCCGCAAACAGAAATATATCTGATTGCACAACTTCAGTAAGGTCATTTATAAAAATCAGAAAAAGAATAGGGCCCATTACCGATCCTTTATGTGTAGTCATAGCCTGTATGCCTAATCGATAACTAAGATAATTCAATAAGGTACACCCTTAATCATAAGTAAATACACAGCTAATAAACTTCATTATTTCCAAAAATCTTCAGCGAATTAACTTTTGCTTTTTAAGGCAGATATTTACATCCTTAAGACACATTTTGAGAACAAAAATATCATATACATGTTCTTGCATGAGTTGTATTTTTGACAAAGGTTTAAAATTTCTATAAAAACGTGTGATTTTCAATCGCATATTTTTTAAAACGGAAACCAACGTCATTTTAAAGCCTTCCTGTTTCTGTACATGAAGCAATTTTCAATCAAAGCTTCCCTATCATAATTATGAAGAATTTATCGAAAAGTTTCAGTCGAAACTCCAGTCAACAGTCCAAGTCTTATTTTGTAGTCGAACTTTCCTTATTGTCCCAAGATCACGATCACGAAATAATAAGTCCCATTCATCGTAGGTCAAGTTAGTAAAGGTGACATTGCCACTTATCCCACACAAACGACCGCCTGGCCATGGATTACTCGATTAAGTGTCATCAAGAGGGCTTGTTGTACTTGACTCGATGACGCGAAGACTCGATGGCGCGATGACTCGATGACCGCCAAAATTATCAAATGAAATTCAGCTGGTTATTTCTAAGAAGTGGAACGGATCAACGGCGGAAGTGGACCGACGTAGTGTCGCCAGCTACCAAGAGGTGAAGTGAGGTTGATATTCAGCGTAAATCATGAAATGAAGGGTAGCCTCGAATTAGGCCTACAGCTCCTAAGTCCTTGAGAATTTACTATAGGTCCCTTTTGGAAAGTTGTAGGGATTGGTCTTGTCTCCCTATTCCATACCCCGGAGGAGACATAGCGGTAATTTTCAGCCCTTTTGAGCAATGATCCTACTGCATGTTCTATACCGGAAGTGTCCCAATGCATCAAAGCTGCCATGCAAAAAGTAAATTCATGAAAATGACGAAATGCACCCGGGTTATTCATTTACTTCAAGACGACATCAGTTTTGTGGTCACGTGCATCTTGGCAAGACGCACGTGACAACCTTGGACGAAACTTTTCAGATCTTTAACGATCTTATAAATCTTGCAATGTATTTTTTCAATTTGGTAAACCTTTTTTTATTCTTGCAGTGATTTTTACATTCTTGAACGATATTTTTCAAATTTGTAGCAAATTTTACAATTCTTTGAGTTTTTTTTATTGTGTAATGAAAATTAAATTCTTGGACTGTACTTTTTCAAAACACTTCAAAGAAAAAAACCAGTCTTGAATAAATTCCGCTGCTTCACGCACAACCGCAATCATGCATTTCAAGCACAAATGACGTCACGGCTTTAGAGTTGTACTAAAATTGGGAATAGGTATGCGGTATAAAAAATGGTTATAAAAATATGCAAGAGGTGGCTTATTTCACCTTCCTAAAAATGTCGCATAGTAACCCAGTGTTCTGAAATGCGGGACTCGAAATAAAATAAGGCATTCACCAACTGCATGTGCAGGAAATTTAACTGGCCTTCTTCGCGCCTTCGAGTCATCGCTCCATCGAGTCATCGAGTCAAGTACAACAAGCCCATCAAGAGTAACTATTGTTGACCTGGACATGAATAGGCCTATTCACAATATTCAGCAGGCTGGGTAGATCTAAATGAGACGGAAGGAATAGCCCTGACTTAACTGGAAAACCGAACGAAATTCATTTTGGTAAATGCTCTGTAACTTTTGTTCACCACCGAATTTTTTTAACCTGAAAAAATTATATTGCTGGGAAACAAACAGGCTTTAAAATGACGTTGGTTTGGCTGTAATGAAATGAGCGATAAAAAATCACGCTTTTTAACGGAAATTTCAAACTTTTGCCAGAAATGCATTTAATCAAAAATCAGGTAATTTTTGTCTTAAAATGTGTCTTAAGGCTCTAAATATCTGCCGTAAAAAGCAAAAGTTAATCCACTGATGATTTTGGGAAATATTTAAGTTTATTAACTGTGCATTTACTTATGATTAAGGGTGTACACTCTCGGTCATAAGTAAATCCGCACCAGATATTCTTGATTTACTTGATAATTACTCATTATTTTTTCCCGATTTTTGACATGTGAAGGCCACATGCACTGTCTCACACATCCCGCTTCAACTATTCAAATCGACCAGCATCCCTGTCTTCCACAGCATTTCAAAGAGGGCAGGGTGGTTTGGAGGTTTCACCAACTTAAGTTTTCATCAAATTTTTCGCCTGCAGAATCTTCAGCCTTGGTCATTAAGCAACAGTCCAGTGAAAAGGGACTATAACATATTCGGGTGATTGTACGGATCAGGGATTGTGAAGCAACCGTAAGAGCTATCTTTTTGAAACTTTGGTGACATATACTTTGGCCCAAAACAACATCAATGATACCAAACTTTGATGCCTGGTCATTATGTAACACCTAACAACCAAATGCTATCAGGTTTTCAAGGGTTTTCTTCCAAGAAAATGGGTTCAATCGAGGGTGAAACCTCATGTTATGTTGCAGTGCATGTTGAGTGTGACATGGCAACCAACCATTTTCTGTTCTGTGACACCAGAAAAGTGTCCATTGACTCTGGCACTTTCAAAATATCGCCAGTCCCAAAATGGTAGTTAACATCCAATGGTGATAAATGGGACACCAGTGTCCTTCTAAACGGCTTCTTCTTTCAAATTCATGACAACATCGGGGACATTTGAGAGTCACCAATGAGGTGGTCGCAGAAATAACGACATGACGTGGCGCTGTCAGTGTAAGACCCGGAAGTCCTATTTTCTAACAGTATTTACATATACTTCTTGCCCCAAAATAAACCACTCTGTTTGGTTCAATTTTGATTAAATCACACTGTCCTGTTTCATGTTCAAAGTTCTCCGTATATCACTGCTTTGTTTCGTCAGAAATGCCACGGGATGCCAATATTGACAACGTCTTTTGGGGAAATTCCCACGGAAAATTGTGTAGAAAAATGTACACATGCTTTGACGGCGCGACATCAACAGCGAAAAAAGTGACGTCGATACGTCATTCGGGTCTTACTTGCTGCGCCATCTGCAGTCATGCGGGTTCCCCATTGCGTTTTTGTAGACACATCAGAAATTCATGTCACGAAATGTACACTTTTCAACTTAATACGGTAGCGAAAGGGTTAATGGGGAACCGGAGTGCCCAAAGGAGGCGCTGGGGAACAACTCAGTTTTAACACAAAAGCGCATCGTTCGTGACGTTATGTGCGATACGTCATTGAGAATCAATGACGTTGCTCTTCGGTCTGTTATTTACGCTAAAATAGTCAATTTCATCGATGAAACTCAACATGTTCCCGCTTGAATTTTCGTTTGAAAACATTCAGATATTGAGTCAGTCTTTACTTGATGATGAACGTGTAAAATTCGAAATTCAATGGACTACTTCAGGAAAACTTAGGGCTAGAAATAGGGTGTAGTTTCAGAATTAAATGGCAAACAACGTTGGCTTGACTTTCGACGTTTAAAGCATGGCGCACACGAGTGATTTTTTGAGCGATTTTCTAGGCGACCGGCCTTGCGACCACAGCAGCGACTGAACATATTTTTATTTTTTTTTAGTTTTTGTTCACTCGTTTGCGACAAATGCTTCATTGGAAGATCGGTGATGTCGCAGATGGGATCACTGATCGACCTCAAAGGTAATTATCGCATGCGACGTAGTAGTCGCATCTGTAGTCGCCCCCATTTTAGTCGCCCGCGTGCGCCATGCTAAACAAGTCAACAAAAACTAAAAAAAAAGACTAAAAATATATTCAGTCGCTGCAGTGGTCGCAAGGCCAGTCGCCTAGAAAATCACTCGAAAAATCGCACGTGTGCGCCATGCTTTAGTTTTAACTGAGTTTTTCTTCAGCGCCACGTCACGGACTAGTTTTTAATTTTTATATCAGAATGTATGGAGCTGGGTATTATACCTAAAGGATTCCGGTATTGCCAATTTTTCTCAACAGACGGCACCACCATCGCCATGCGCGCCACTCTCCAACCCAGGGACTAACTACGTTGTCCACAAATGGACCCGAAATGAACTACGTACATGGTTTTTAGCTCACTGGGGTGAGCTATTACGATGGTGCAGCGTCCGTCGTCCGTCGTCGTCGTCGTCGTCCGTCGTCGTCGTCCGTTAGCAGGGCACGTTTCGTAACCGCTGGAGCTATTGATCTGAAACTTGGTACATATATACCCCTAGGTCAGATGACCCACGACACCAAGTTTCGGTCCGATTCGACTCTCAGTTTGGCCACCAGGTGGCGGAAACCAAAAACACAAAAAGTGCAATAACTCCTGAACTAATGACTAGATCATCTCCAAATTTTTATCATAGGTGTAGCTAATAAGGATACATAACATATATAACGGGTTTTTGATTTGACCTACTTTTCAAGGTCACAGAGGTCAAAGTTCGACAAAAGTGACGAACCTGCCACAGTTTGTCATTATTTCACCGAGCAACTTCATATCTTGCATAAACATGCATTGGAGGGGTACCTTAAAAAATACCAAGTTTCGGCCCGATTCGACATCCAATATGGCCGCCAGGTGGCGTAACCTGAAAATCAAGTAAGTGCTATTACTCAGGAACGGCTTGACGCAGAGTGCTCAAATTTGATATTTACCTCCATCTAGATGACCTTTACATGCATGTCAAATTTCGGCCTGATTTGACTTCAAACATGGCCACCAGGTGGCGTAACCCAAAAATCATCAAAGTGCTGTAACTCAGGAACGCCTTAACCCAAAGCGCTCCAATTTGCTATGTGGCCCCCTGCAGATGACCTTTATGTCCATGTGAAGTTTCGGCCCGATCGGACATCCAATATGGCCGCCAGGTGGCGTAACCCGAAAATCATCAAAGTGCTGTAACTCAGGAACGCCTTAACCCAAAGCGCGCCAATGTGCTATGTGGCCCCCTGCAGATGACCTTTATGTCCATGTGAAGTTTCGGCCCGATCGGACATCCAATATGGCCGCCAGGTGGCGTAACCCGAAAATCATCAAAGTGCTGTAACTCAGGAACGCCTTAACCCAAAGCGCTCCAATGTGCTATGTGGCCCCCTGCAGATGACCTTTATGTCCATGTGAAGTTTCGGCCCGATCGGACATCCAATATGGCCGCCAGGTGGCGTAACCCGGAAATCATCAAAGTGCTGTAACTCGGGAATGCCTTAACCCAAAGCGCTCCAATGTGCTATGTGGCCCCCTGCAGATGACCTTTATGTGCATGTGAAGTTTCGGCCCGATCGGACATCCAATATGGCCGCCAGGTGGCATAACCCAAAAATCATCAAAGTCTTTTCTGGGAATGACTTGACCCAGATTGCTCATAACTGATATGTACCTCCCACTGTCATTAGACTATTATGTCCAACCCAGTGAGCACATGGTCCATGGACCATTTCATTTGTACTTGTAGTTCGTACTGTAGACTAGTACCTGATCCCATCAACCTGAGCACTGCGGTCGTGGTGTGTTTGGTAGGACCAGTATTCGCCGCCATTTTGGAGGAATTCTGCCAGTGACGTCACTTGAAAATTTGAATGTAAGTTATGTAAATTTATTCTATTCTCAATACGGCTGACGTACCGGAATGCAGAAAAAAGGTGACCTCCATTTGACCCAGGAAATCCACCAATCACGAATGTGTTAAAAATAGAAAGGTGTCAACATAATAGTTACTATTTTTATCACCTGCGCCAGCATCCGCCAATCAGATTCACGAAAGCGATAGGCACGACCAGTCGTATCATATGCAAAAGTCCGGTGTAAAATTGTTAGGACCGGGTACCAGTCTATTCGTATTGCTGCCTCTAGGTGGCTCCCTCTACGTCGACAGTCAAAATACCGGTGAGCGATCGCATACCGAACCTCTTTAAGTAATACATTTGGTTGCTTAAGGTCACTGAAAAGATTTTGAGCCCCCAATAATTGTGCTAGGTATCCCTTCACCTTAAGAGCAATATTTTCGGAAGGTCCCAAATCTCAACGGGAATCTGTGAAACCATGTGTTCATCAAGCGATATTACATAATATATCAGGGGACAGAGAGATCTAACCTGCATGTTTAGTGATAAAGACCGTTCTAGTAAAGTCTCGTTGGAAATGTGACAGGTACATACCACTGGCGTGACAACTTTTAATTATTTAGCTGCGAAATATACCGGTACCGATTTCTGTTTCATCGATGTCAACTCCAGGTGTTCGGGCATGCAATTTTAACGGAAAACATTACGTACAAGTATACCGGTATATAACAAGACACAACGTGCATGTTTGTGAATCGATCCTGGTGGTTGCTGATACGGGCCATCCAGTAAAACGGTGTTAGACACATGAGAGGCAGGTGCGAACGCCTGATATGAAAACTATTCACCTTTCAAACCTACTGATTTCGATTTGTATCGACATGGACTCGAGGTGAACGCGCAAGCACATGTAGCCTACACATCAATCGTAATCGAGAATGTAATGGGTAAAAATATCCCCGCCAATTGTCAGGTACAATTGTACATCCAGAGCAAGTAATCCTGTATAATTGAAGACCGCTGCAACACCCTGATCAATAATCAACATTTCGCTAAATAACAAGACAATGATGAATTGTTGATAAAAGTGTAATTCATGTACGGAAGCCTCAAATTGTGCCAGAATACAAAATCAACGACCGATTATCTTTATATTTATTGGAATCGATTGTTGATAATGACGGCGAAAGGCAATGAATAACAATCAGTGGAGACGGGTGTAAGGGCAAGCAAAAAAAAATTTTAGTTTATCGTCCGAGTGGTTCTTGAAAGTAGGCAAGGGGGGGCACTTTTTATTTTTATTTTTTATTTTATTTTGATACGAAGAAATTACAAAATCAACTCCTCCTGAGCATGTTATGTCACCACCCCGACCATCTAAGACTGGATTTTGTCACAAAAGCACTGCAAATGCATGAAGAGAATGCTTTGGAAACTGTTGTTTACAGATCTACCACTTGGCGGCGCTGTGATACGCGGCGCGGCGTGAAATTCAGACTGATAAAAAATAAAAATAAATTTGGCACGGCGCCGAAAATTGGCGCGGGCGGAGGACGATAAACTAAAGATTTTTTTTGCTTGCCCTAACAATGGAGAGAAGATATGTACGTTCATAAATGCAAGGCATTTCTGCCCTGATTGGGCTCTGGATAGAGTTGTCCTCTAAACGGAACAGTTCAATGTTCCAACTGTGCCAGATTATAAGGGTATTGTAGACTAATCCCCCTAATGAAATACATGAACAACCATTGCGAAACTGACGCCAATTAAAATGCTTTACATGCGGTTACAAGCTTAAGCTCAAGCTGGTAGTTTGGAAGTGCCTTGTGGCTGTTCGTAATTTCTACCTCTGCCGCTTGGGGTTCATATCTATTAAGTTCAGCTTTAAGCCGAATGGGCGAATGTCGTGAGCCTAAATGTCACCCAGGACAAAACTGGGTGACCCTAAACATCCCCCAGAATAAGGCTGGGTGACGTTTAGGGTCTAAAATTCAAAATTTAGCCATTTTAAAACCTGTACCCGATGCTGGCGATCGATGGTGGAATATCTGTCAGGTAGCAATCGCGAAATCATGAAATGAACAAACGTGACCGACATTTCTGCATAATAAAATCCGAATAAAACATTGATTTGATGCATCTTCATCGTGTGATAAGGAAAACCAAGGGCGCATATTAAAGTGACAAGTGGGTGGGTTGCACTTAGAGGACCTTTTGGTGAACTCTTTAGCGAATGAAGAACTTGTTGACCGCATCCTTAGCATATGTCTCCCATTTACTATTTCATCCAGCTTTTTCCCTAATCTCACACCCTTTCGATAAATCCCGTCCCTGTATGATGGAAGGGAGGTCAAAACGGGCCCATGATGGAGATGTCAGAATTCGTTTACAAGTACACAAACAGCGTACCACTTAGCGCGGACGCAGGTTTTAAAATGGCGCGATTTTCAAACTGGCTGACGTTTATGGTCTAATCGTCACCCACCCTTGCTCTGGAGACGTTCAGGGTCACCCAGTTTTGTCGTGGGTGACATTTAGGGTCACCCATGACGACATTCACTCATTCGGCACCAGTTACAGTTAAAGCAAATGACTCGCGGGGTTTGTTGTGGCGCCATGACAGTTGGTCCTCGATATCAAGAGCCATTTTGAGAAAAGGCGAAAGAAGAATTTTAGTTTAATGGCAAATGTATTAGACAGCCAAACGTCGGAGGCGTATTCTGCAAAATCTGCCGCTTCGAAATCAATTTGAATAGCACAAAATGTACATTTCGACCGACTGAATTGAAAAATGCCATTAATCCATTTTAACAATTTTTTTTACGGAACCTCGTCCCCAGGTGCACGTTCGCATATTTGCACAGGTTTTGCCTATGACTGGAGCACGGCTTTGCCTGGAGGCTAGAATCATTCTCTATGGGAGGTACCGGTACCATCAAAAATCAAAACAAACCCCCCGAGCCATTTGCTTTAAGTCACAGTCGAAAGCACCATGGATATCCTGCTAAAGAGTGCTGTCGGATTAGGCAGTCACGGACATGTATGCCGTATCGTCTCTGTAATGATATACTAAGCTGGCCCTAACTCTCCCCTTTCTCATCCGGCAATCATTCTACTCGTTAGTGAGTGACATTAGAGAGCTTTCGCTATCCCGTTCCGAGATCCGGACCGCCGAGAACGATACTCGATCTCGTACCCGTTCCCGGAAACAAGGTAGTTCGTTTTCGCAATCCCGAACCGAGATATGACGTCAGTGACGTCGTCGACGTACAGGAGAAAGCGTGGGCGCTGGCCTCGCCAACACTGACGTGACGCTGCCCTTGTTGACTATGTTGACTGCGTTTGGCCTGGAAACGTTGATTCCCAATCATGCCAATCAACTGCAAAAATTTACACTGCAATGCACGCACTGCTGACCATTCTACCCCAAACAGCATGATCACCACGAGCCATGCACTTTTTTTGCACATATCCAAACGACAAGTAGGCCTAGTACCTGAATGGTGTCCCAAGTATTGGCCATTTTTGCTGTGAAGTGGGCGCCTTTCGTCTCTCGGAATCCCCACCGAGAACCACGCGCTGAACGCCGGAGATCTGATCGAGAACGGGAAAAGACTACCCAAGCAATGATGACGTCATACACAAAAATTGAGCTGATTCCCGTTCTCGATCTCGGAATCGGGATAGCGAAAGCTCTCTATTGTACTCTAATTGGTTCCGATGATTTGGCACATGACATTGGTGTAAGTTTGATCGTTTACGTTAGGCCTAATTTTCAACACATATCCTAGCCAATCACAAAGGGTCTTACACCAGCGTTGGATCCCTAGATTCGTTTCGTCCTTCACTTTTCGTAGCCGCATATATTCTTGTTGACTACTAACTGTTACTAGTAGTGCGCATGCTTTATGGTTGTGAATGTGGTTGTGGTAGGTAAATAGTTTAATAACGAGTTTTCAACATTGCATGTTGCATCACAAAACGTTTATCACATTAAATTTGCTCTGTGTGGTAGATTCGTGGTTGTAGATACGGTTCGGGTTTTTTTGTCGCCAATCGCGCCAGTGTTTAGGTTAATACATGTACATAGACGTACACAAAGATACTTCCATGGTCTATACGTAAGTATGGAGACGAATGTAGGTGCATGTTGGCATGTCCATTCTTAATCTTATCGCAGATAACCGACTGTTGAAGGATGATTTCCTGTCATTATTGTGGTTGTTTCTTATCTGAAGAATGTAGGACTTGGCATGACGTTAATAAAATAACCCCGTTTGTAGTTCATGAATGAATAGCAAACCGTCTTGTTCTTAGTCAATTTCTCTCCGATTTTATCCTCAAAAGTCTTCCACATCACGATGAAACCCGAGAGTTCATCACCTACATAGCCAGGCAGGTATTTCCCAGATGTCACACAAACAAAAACAAAAACAAGGCCAATACATGAATAACCCTGTAGGCCTACAGACAGAATGAGAGCTCCACCGCGGGTGTGCGACGCAGGTGCGTTAATTTGAATGTAGGAAAAATCTGATCCGTTACTTTGTGAAATTATCGACGAGCTGATTCAGTTGAACATCATTGCAATGAGGGTGCAGCCATCATGCCCCAGGGCCCCGTATTCAACCACACTGAAATATCCACGAAATGTTCCGAAGTAAGGGTAGGGACACACCTGACGCGATTCGCATGCGATAGGGCAACGCATGCGCCAAAACCTTTGTTTGCGTGCAGTGCGGCGGAAAATAACAAAGCATCTGCCGCATGCGTCAACGAATCGCGTTAGGTGTGCAGCCACCCTATGCCTACATAACAAGACCCCGGCGGGGGGGGGGGNCCTACATAACAAGCCCCCGGCGGGGGGGGGGCTCTCACTGCGTTTAGAGCACGTAGCCTATCTTCTCCGAAATAGCCTGTTTGTGAAAATAGACCCTGGGCTCAACATTGGCCCAACTTGGTCATGTCCATTCCCACGACGGGAGAAAACACTAAACAGTTATTATACAGACTTCCATTCATATTATTCCTCCATAACCTGAAAACGCAACTTTTCCACAGACGTTTTTTACATTTTTCTCTAACTTATCATTTCAGACCTTTCACCATGCCTGGGTTTATAGAACTATTAGCAGCAATAGCAGCTGATGATGTTGAACAAATGAAGCGGCTCATACAAGCAGGAGTCAGCATCAATGTACGAGACAGTTATCAGAGAACAGTTCTACATCGTGCTGTAAGCTGGCTGGATGAGAAAACGGTAGACACATTGGTGGAATATGGAGCAGACGTCAATGCTGAAGATTTTGAGAGGTGGACACCTTTGCACTATGTCTTGTTGGCTTACAGCGTTCGACGGGAGCAAATATTTCAAAGCACAATAAGAATCGTACACTTTTTGCATGCTCACGGGGCTGATCTCAATGCAAGATTTGATGGTAGAGTCACATCATTACACGAAGCTGTACGACGACAGGACGTCAGAGCTCTAGAAGTTCTCATTAAGTTAGGGGTGGATGTCAATACAAGGAAACTGATGGGTTATGGTTCAATTAACATGGTTGTAGAAGATAACGAAATGTTGAGCTATTTATGTCAACTCGGAGCAGATGTGAACATATCTTACAATACGGCAACAGCTCTAGATGATGCCATTAGTTTAGGTAGAAAAGACATCATCAAAATACTGCTCGAGAATGGTGCCGACGATAATGTCCGCAACGTGAGGAACGTCAGTCTTGTTTTTGATGCTATTTCTAAAGGTGTTCAAGATGAGGTGATCTACAGGTGCCTGGCTAACCTGGGAGCTGATTATAACGGATTGATTACTTATGAGCCTGTCATCTGCAAAGCATTGAAACTCAAAGATTGTGGCATACTTCAATACCTGATCAAGAAAGGAGCAAAGATTTCAGGTGGTTACAAGCAGAGGTTGACAACAATAGGTTTGGCATTAGACAAGGACCGGGGGGACTTGATAAAAACATTAGTGGAGTGCGGCACAGACGTGAACTTAAAATATGACCTCGCCCTTCCATTGCTGTGGGAAGCAGTGCAGATTGGTCGTCCAGATATGGTACGGACTCTGGTAGACCACGGAGCAGAGATTGATTCAACAGTCATCTTGGATGGAATTGATGCCCTGTGTCATTCATTAGGCCTTGGAGTAAGATATTCAAATATGTCAGTAATAACCAGCCATCAAAACATTTCCAAACATGTGAACACAAACGTCGAAAGTTCGGTGAAGCAGTTGCTTCGATTGGGAGCAAATGTCAATGTTATCTACAAGATGACATCGATTGTCCATAAAACTGTTTTGCAGAATGATTTGAAAATGATCAAAGTGTTAGGTGAGTTGGGGGCAAATCTCCAGAAACTCCAAGAAGAAACACCCCTGGTTTGGTGGGCATCAGTCTTGAGGCCAGATTTGTCTGGGTTGTTAATCAAGAATGGAGCAGACATGAATGTGACGTTTGATAAGGTGACACCACTCCACCTGGCAGTCAAACATTCCAATAGACCAATGGTTCAATCTCTTGTCGACCTGGGTGCTGATGTCAATAACCAACTTTGTAGAACAGGACTGACAGTGCTACATGGAGCTGTAGACGATGCACTGTCAACTGAGGTGAACAAACCCCCTAACACGGATGCGAAAAGCCTACTAAAAATGCTTCTGGTTCATGGACCTGATATGAAAAGCAAATGTGACATGGATGTTACACCACTCCACCTTGCTGTAGAGAACCAGGACATTGATATGGTGAAACTGCTTGTCGAACTTGGTGCAGACTTGAATAGGGGAAAAGTAGAGGGAGTCAGTTGTTTGGTTTATGCCATCCTGAAGTTTGATGAGAATGACTTGACTGACGTGGTAAAGATGTTGCTCGACGCCGGTGCTGACCTGAGTGATGGATCTAATCATTTTGTAGCAGCTCTGTATGACGCAATTAGAATGCGAGACAAGAATCTCGTGAAGACTCTTGTTGACCTTGGAGCTGACTTGCACTGCAGAAGGACACATGGAATGAGCGCCTTATTCTGGGCTATTACAGGTCAGCAANACACGGGCCTAGTACATCAATGTACAGCGGACTGATTTTAGCATTACGTCATAGCGCAATACACTACGATAGTACAGCAGCATAGCCAAGGCCAAAGTGCATGAAGTGCAAGGTCAAGGATGAGGTCCAAAACAAAACAATGTGCAGCGATTTAGCACAGGTTGATTAGAGTCGATCACTGATAGACATTGACAAAATTTAAATGATGGTCAGATTCGTCACACCACACCAGGCACTGATACAGTCGAGGCGCTACTCGACAAAAGATACGATATTAATCGAAGTGGACAATTTTATTCCCATAACGTCTCCCAAACAGGAATCATCAAGGAATCATCACCACTACATGATGCATGTAAGTACGGACACATTGAGATTGTTCGTCTCTTGATGATTGCAGGTTTCGACTGCAATGAGTCTGATATGAATCACAATAAGTGCTTGGAATTGTTGCCCGTACTTGAGGGTGTGTCGACCAGGGATTATCGTGTTTTACATGAAGCTGACAACATTTCATTTTACGAACAAAAAGATTTAAATAATAATTACCCCTTAGGCTATCATAGCGTGAATTATTCTTCACCAGTTTCTCTGGTTACTATTCAATTACTTTACTTCCTTTGTAAACTAACGATGTATCTACTTAGGAGACATGTGTTTTAAGCATTGATTTGCTTGTTTCATGTCTCCTATTTATTTCATTTTGAGATAATAAAAGTTATTATATATAAAAAAAACCGAAAAGCTTGTTCGCCCCTCCTGCTCGAATGGCCAAAACGAGTCAAGCCTGATGAAGAACATGAATGTACGCTGAGGATTTCTGTTGATGCAGTGCCTTGTCTCCACGTCGATAGCTGGCCTGATGGTGCTGTGACTGAAACATGGTTGATGTATGAACAAGCTCTCCGACGCAGAGGATACTTGCTAGTTCCCAAACCACCACATGTAAAAAGTGCCTTCTCGAAGGAATTCTCACCGGATGATCTGCAAACCCTGTGGCGGATATCATTTGCTCACTTAGAGAAGGAGCACATGAGCAGTTTAGACCAGCACATCAGAGATGTGTACGTTACAGCAAAATGCCTTCGTAATCCTGATGTCTGCCGTGTTCTGGTCACGGATGATGGGTCTTGGCCGAGGCATGTCGATAAGTACATCACAAGTTATCACTTGAAAATGTGCTTTCTGAATAATGTCAAGGACTTCATGAATTCTGATCTAGATCACGAAGAGATGGTGTGTAAAGTGTACGATGACCTGGCAGAGAACTTGTCCAAGAAATTCATCCCAAATGTGTTCATGCCTTCAGTGAATGTCTTGGCAGGCTTGAAGCTGGACCTGGACAAATGTGCCGAGGTTGCTAAGATAATGAGACGGTTTGTGCACGCGTTGTGCCTGAGAGATTGTCGGGAGGGAACGGTGGAAATGGACTCAGACGAGGAGATCAAGGTATATCAGCGAAAGCCGACAAGTGTCTATAAATCATACGCAATATAATCAAACCAACACAAGGGGGCAATTCTTATTTTAAAGGGAGACGTCCGAAAGATATTGGCCGGTGGGCACTAGTTGTTTTTCTTTTGATTAGCGCACAGTGCCGTCTGTTAATCAACGATGACACTACGCTATGGCACAGGCCCCTGGAGACTTATCAGTGCGTTTAGAACATGTACCAAACCAAACGTGTCAAAAAACACAACGCGTATCTAAAAACACACCCCGAGCTCACGAATTCGTGAGCTCGGGGTGTGTTTTTTTACAGACTAGAGTTTTTTGGGTTAGATACGTGTTGTAAACTCACTGATAGCTCTCCAGGGGCCAGTAGTGTCACCGCTGATTAACAGACGGCGTTGTGTGCTAATCAAAACAAAAACAACTAGTTCCCGCCGGGCAATATCTTTCGCATGTCTCCCTTTAACAAGGCCGGGAAAACGAAGTTGGCAAAACCCCGCAGACGCTGAGACAAGTGGCGACATGTGGAGACAAGTCGAGATGAATATCAATATCAAAAATGTTTTATTTTTGGAACAGTCACCTGTTGCCTGTACGCGCGCCAGTCACCCTTCCAATTTCTGACCGCACAAAGGAAATCCTTCATGGCCTGGGGGGGNACGCTGGGGGAGGAGGGGGAGTTTGGCTTTTAGCGTTCGCGTTGGCGTTTTGGGGCTTTGCGAAAACTCTCATGTCATGATGCGCCGATGTGAGATAAGCGGGATTCCTCTGCGGGTAAACATCCCATTTGGATAATACAAAATCACAATCACACCAATTTTCGACGATTATTCCGCCTTGGGACATTCCTTATCGTGATCGCAGTATCGACGAACCCCAGTCGGCACGGACCCCTCGTCGTACGGCAGTGCAGTTTTAGGAGATGTAGATAACGTGAAATCGCTACGAGTATTAAATCTTCGACGCCCGGCCATTTTGGAAAAAGCGGTCTTTTTGCAGGGGGTCCGACATGGGTCTAGTAATTTTGCGGTTACTCTAGTCTCCTTAAGCATCGAAAAAGTTCTCTGTCGCAAAGTTACTATGATGACTTTTTATCCAATCTGGCCATCTTCCGACCACTTTTGATGAAAAAAAAATATTTCTTGCTTAAGCATCGAAAAAGTTCTCTATCGCAAAGATACTATGATGACTTTATCCATCCTGGCCAACTTCCGACCACTTTTGAAGAAAAATCTTTCTTGCTTAACCGTACGTGACTTCACAGCAGTGTTTTAACCGTAGGGTAGATGGGGCACAGTGGGTCAGTTTTCGGTTTTTAGTTTCTCATAGCAGAATGCTTCAATGGATAAGCTTTATCTATGGCTTCATTTGAAAAGTAGGGAGGGCTGCACCACCTGGGGAATATGAATGGGCGGCACTGAACCAGTTCTGTTCAGGAGCAGTTTAAAAAAACATTTTCTGGTGCACTGTGCCCCTGTGCCCCACATGTGGGGCACAATGGGCCAACGGGTGTGGTACAGTGGGCCCCATGGGGTTGGAGTACAGTGGAAAAAGAATCAACGTTTAGGCCTAATCAGTTGCCAGGAGAGGATTCTCATATATTTATGCCCTGATCTAATCAATTATAGAGGTAGCCGTGTTGATCGTTGAATGAATGAGTAGAAATGAAATAGGTAACACCGACTTTTAAATCAACTAGGATATATTGAGACAAGCTTTCGACCCTATGGACCTGATGAAGGCCCGATAGGGTCGAAAGCTTGTCTCAATATATCCTAGTTGATTTAAAAGACGGTGTTACCTATTTCATTTCTACTGATCTAATCAATGCAGTGCTGTCAATGCTCTAAATTTGTCGCTGGTTGCAGATGTGCAATGTTAGTGAAACACTGAACAAAGAGCAGATTTCTGCCCGCTTTTGGTTCTTAACAATTGGTTCTTAAAGTGACCCATACACGATCAATATTATTGCACAATATGAGGATCAAAATGCGCAATTCTATTGCCAATCTTTCTTCTACTCACCATGCCAGAAGCCAATGCCCCTATATTTTGGACCCCGTATTGTGCAATAACATTGACCGTGTATGGACCTGTGAACGTGTAAATGACATTACCACGTGGTAATGGGCGAATTTTACCCATTTTTTGTGTACTTTTAGTTTTTTGTGTAAAATTCGTCCATTACCACGTCGTAATGTCATTTACATGTACATGTGTCAAATTATCGTAAGGTAGTACAAATGCATCATGTAGGAAGAAATCCGCACTGATAAAGGGAGATGCCCACTCCGTCAGGAACTTGGTCCATCTGTGAATCAAATCTTGGACCCCAGAGGTGACAGGCACAGACTGGCACTCCAGAGTCCATGTGCTGTGGTGTCAAAAAACATTTTTCAGCATAAAAAGGAGAGCGAAAAAAACAAAACTTCAGTCACCCACGTCAGAAGTTGAGGAATCCCTGTG
This sequence comes from Notospermus geniculatus, assembly GCA_002633025.1. Classification (NCBI taxonomy): domain Eukaryota; kingdom Metazoa; phylum Nemertea; class Pilidiophora; order Heteronemertea; family Lineidae; genus Notospermus; species Notospermus geniculatus. The sequence continues at coordinate 76,048 of NMRB01003056.1, forward strand.
AGGGTTCCCAAATGACATGAAAAGGGAATTCCCTGCACAGGTGTGAGAGAAAATTGAAAAGGCTCACTGTTCCCGCTGGCCCACTGTGCCCCAGTCTCCCATCCTGAGAATATCAGGGGTTCTTTACTGCTCGCTTCCCTCGTCACCGCAGACAAACCCCTGAGAGAATTCGCCTGAAACCGTGGAGTATCAAAGCCATTCCAGAAAATGTCCATCCCCACCATCTCATCCCAAGTAGGCCGGTGATTGATACACATGAACTACGCAGGTTTGAACAAAGCTGACCTAACAGGTCAACATGAAATAACTCGAGCGGCGTATCTGTTTGGCGACGTGTGGCCTGAGAATGATATTCATTCTTTTGCGATGAATGTAGGATAGGCTGAACTCAACTTAGGTTGAATCCAGCGGTGTAGGATACGTTTATCGTCGGCATAACAATGTCAGCTGCTTGGCTGTGAATATTACAAGGGCCGTTATACATGTATACGTGTAACTGATCTCTAGTTAGGTTGAGGTAGGGAAGCTGTACTTGATCAGCACTGTGTTGTGCGTGACACTACGATACAATCTACCTGTAATGCCTGTCATCTTAAGGTGACTCAGAAATGGCGTTCGCTGATTGGGCGCATTTTCTCAGGCGCCAAATACCCAGCAAAACATGCGAATTCTCTCAGGGATTCTCTAATGAGGATACACAAGATAATACTTGAGTTTTTAAATTTGACCTACTTTGGAAGGTCACAGAGGTCAAAGTTTGTCTGAAATTACGAAATTGGCTCTTTTTGTAATGGCTTGATATATTGTTTTGAAACTTCGCACATACAGTGTATCTACCTCTAGGCTGTAACAACTCAGACGAATTTTCGGCAAAATCTGATTCTTGACTTTGCCACTAGGGGGCCAAAACATAAAGTTTTGTTTCTATCAAGGGTAAATAGGAAACATACATGTGACATAATACATGTACTGCTTCAAGCCAAGCGGGCACAGTGCCATTGGCACTATTTTTTTAATCAGCCTAGTGTGCTGTATCAAAACTGTAATCAGTTCATTTCAGTCGGAGGCCTATGTGCGTTGGGCNCCCCCCCCCCCCCCCAGCAAAAAACAATTATGGGGAGGGTTTCTGTTCTCCTTTCGCAATTTTCAGACGATAAAAACTAACATAACGAAGGGTACTTTCCTATGCACCCAAGAACTATAACATAGGCCTACACTGCATGAAACCTTAGTGACAGATTAACTTCAGGCAAACTGACACAGATTGGGGATAAGAAAAATGGGGTCTTCCTGTATCGCCTTTTCCCATTTCGCCTTTTCCCAATTCGCCTTCTTTTTCCTATTTTGCCTTATTCCCATATCGCATTGTTCCCATTTCGCCTCTTCCTGTTTCGCCTTATTCCCATATCGCCTTTTCCATTTTCGTTTTGCCTTATTCCCACTTCGCTATTTCCCGTATGGCCTTATTACCTTTTCGCCTTTTCCCGTTCTGCCATTTCCCAATTCGTCTTACTTGGGATTATCCAGATTTTACCTTTTTTTCAAAATGGACTAACCCACGTGCAGGCCTTCTCAAGGCTTGATTGTTGGGTTTTCACTTAATTTTTAAAAATGCTTGGTGAGGGATTAAGTCATTGTAGGCCTACTTGAGGATTTAATTAAAGATTTAATCAGCTCTTAATTAAGGATTTCTTTTCATTAATTCTTTAAATTATCTTCGAGTGGTTTAATTTCTTATAGGCCTATTGTAAGGCCTGAAATGGATTTCTTTCTGTCAATTTTTGTGTCCCAAGAATTCATTTCAATTCATTTTGGTTAGGGAATAATCAACACAAAAAACACTTCAAAGTACTTTAAAAGAACTTACTTTGTCCCATTTCAATTCACATTTTGTTTGGGAATTAATCAACACAAAAAGCACTAAAAGTAGGCCTTTTTTTACTTTGTCCCTAGAATGCAGTTCAATTTAGGAAAATTATCACGAACGATGATAAATACAAACGGTGATAAATAAATACGGTAATAAAATACAAACGGTATTTTTCTGTATGAAGTTTTTTTTATTTAGGCCTAGACTAGTCCACTATTTGATAGGGGTGCAAGACTCAATTACCATAAGGCGTATTGGGAAATGGCAGAATGGGAAAAGGCGAAATGGGAATAAGGCAATAGGAGAAAAGGCGAAATGGGAATAAGGCAAAATGGGAATAAAGTGTAATGGGAAAAGGCGAAACACGGAAAGGCGAAATAGGAATAAGGCGATATGGGAATAAGGCAAAATGGGAAAAAGAAGGCGAAATGGGAAAAGGCGATACGGGACTAAACCCACAATGTGAAATATTACAATCATCGATTCTAAAACGGCTCATTTCGGCTCCATTCAGATCACTCTCACTCATAGGCCTAGATATCATCAATGAATGTCAACCGTGCGAAACCTTCTAAATGTTTATCGGCTCCGAAAAGTAGGCCTTCAACTGACCGATATTTTGAGAATTGGACTTTTGTAACCTGATTACCAGGAATATAGAACACACGCGATT
>NMRB01003057.1:3503-13778 GCA_002633025.1 Notospermus geniculatus
GCTCCAATGTGCTATGTGGTCCCCTGCAGATGACCTTTATGTACATGTGAAGTTGCAGGCCGATCGGACATCTAATATGGCCGCCAGGTGGCATAACTCAAAAATCATCAAAGTCTTTTCTGGGAATGACTTGACCCAGATTGCTCATAACTGATATGTACCTCCCTCTGTCATTAGACTATTATGTCCAACCCAGTGAGCACATGGTCCATGGACCATTTCATTCATTAACTTGATGCCCGGCAATGTGGTGGCCAAGAGTTCCTCCAAACGAGAACCACCCACAGCACACTGCTGCTGTAGCACGCCATCCTCGCCATGGTTAGGCCCAGGACAGGTCCTATTGTATTGCCTTCATGGTGGTCATCACCATCATCTTCCTCCTCTTCTGGTGGCGTCGGAACACCTACAACAGCAGGGTGGCCTTGTTCGTGCACAACTGCAAGAAAATAAGCCAAAATAACAGTCACATTTTTAAAAAACTGTGCACATGGTGCACGTAGGCCTAGTTCTACAACTCTGATTTGAATTTGAATTCGCCGTTGTCTTGTGAATTTATGCAAAATTTTACCACCTAAAGCATTATTCTCATCAAAATCATCATCTGATGAACACTGCTTAATTAAATCCATGATAAAATATCAAATTAACTTAACACAAACTCCCCAAATCTATACTTTTGACGTTTTGAGACTTTCGGCACTGATGCATCATCATGATCAATGCTGTCTGTTCCATGCATTCACTTCGTGAATCACTATGATACAGAAGTACCATTTTCCCATTGTGTACACACAGGCTGCGCGAGACTGCTTGCGGTGAGACTGCTTATGCACAGACCTGTGTAGCCGTGGAACGCATCACATCGGCCAGATTTGGCCGACGTGTACGTCCGCGACCTCATCACAGCGTAGGAATAAAATAAGTCCCAAGTGACTGGCTTAACATTCTTTGTTTAATGCAAAAATATTTACAGATTTTTTGTGAATAATTGTATGGCAAGTAACAATTATCATAATAAGCGAGGTTTGTAGGTATTTTGATCCTAGTAACTACAGGGATCGAGGGATCACATGATCAGCCAAGCCAAGTAGTTCGCTGTCAATCACCCGGCGCAATCTTGCTTTCCCACAATCCTGTGAGCACAGCGTAACAGATTGGTGCGAGGCAGGAGCGCCTTCTGTTGTAACAATGACCATTTTCCAACCTCGGAAGCAGGTATCTACGTGGCGCGAATTTCAAACTGGGTATAATTCCGTATGGTCCTCCGGGTGTCCATAGACAAAGTGAAAGCGCCCATTTTTGTATTCCCTCATTTTCGGCACTGTCCTTACCAATGTAGGTAGCTCTGTAGCCTAATTCCGTAACGGTTTTACAATGCTCGATAATGATGGCAAGGAGAGGTACTATTACAAAAACAATCCCAGAGGAAATCTGATCATCAACATCCAGCCCAGCTCCCAGTGTATTTTCTACATCTTCACGTACTTCGCCTGTACTCCCCGGAAAGTCTCTGACAATCAAAGCCGACTGAAACATTAACGACTTGCCAGTGCCTGTTTTGGTCGACACGAACACATCCTTCCCCGACTGCAGAGCCTTTACATCAACTTCCTGTTGATCATTAAGTTCGGGAACATTGAATTTTTCAGATTTTGGCTTCCAAAATCGAACGATTCGGAAGCACACGCCATCTTTGTTGAGCAACTGAAAAGTAACTTCTCCTGCCATAGAGGGTGCATGTACATATGTTTGTGGTAGGTCTCAACTCCTCCCCATCCAATGAGTTAAATTCAACATTCAGTTTCTTGAACAGCACGACTGTTAGAAGTCAATGCATGTAGTGGAAAAGGTCGGAACGAAATTTGATTGGTTGGTGCCCTATTTGGAATATAATAGGAATTCCCTGACATATTAAGCCGTGCACGTCGACATGGTCGAGGCCTACAAAAGGAAACCACAGTATTAACGAGACGTTCGTACAATACAACTATTTGGTTCCTACCAAATATGGCAAACAATGGTTTGAAGACAAAGAAGTTAACATAGGTATTTTGGGCGAAAGGATTTGGTGAAACCTGTGACAGCTATCGGCTATACCACAATGTTTATATGCAGCGGGAATTCCCTTCTCCATGATAACGTTAATATTGTTCGGCGATCTTATTCCAAGATTCAGTAAATTCAGTAAATTGCATCAACTCTCATGCTTCCGAGCTAAACTGCCGGAATTTTAGTGCCGAAGGTTGCATTTTTCTCAGTTGAGTATTATAAAATCAAGATAATGTCAACGTCTTGCAATAGATAAACATGTTTAGAACAATTTGAGCCTATTGGTAATCTGAAGTTCGATCTGATGACTTCAAAAAATGCATTTGAAGTGTGATAAATTTACAGTAGAGGCCTCCTGCGCATGCCCAGATTGATTTCTTTCGGTCGTCAATAATATTCTATTGGCTTTGCTGTGGAGGTAGGCGTCGACTACGCCGATTCGGCTGCGTCACCGTACTATTTTTAGGAGGGCTTTCCCCATGTTGTGGCCGTTCTCCGAAAGGTGACGCCTCTATAGGGGCATTCCATGCCAAACCAACACACTTTTTTGCCGGACCCTCTCCGATTTTCCTAATATTTGGCATGTGGGTGGGTCTTCTTGAGAAACCCACACAGACAAAATTTTGGCTCTCTGCCAGCACGTTGAGAGGAGTTAGAGCATTTTGAAATTTTCACACGATTTAAGGCAAAACATGACCCTCAGGTGGAAAACTTCAAATTTCTCACCCGAATCTCAACGGATTTCAAAACTTTTACTACCATTTGAAAGAGGAGACAATGCCCTTTCATTTGATATGCATCTCGATGACCTTCACTCTTGGTTCTAAAATCTAGGTCAAGTCACGTGACCTTGACCTTTGACCCCAATTTTCATAAAAGTATAATCCGCGATTTTCACAAAAATCCATATAATGGTAGAACATCTTGTTGGTATAGCACACTAAAATAATCATTGTGGGCAAATGATAAATGTGGGCTCCACAGCTATATTATGCCAGGATACCCTTTAGTTGTACAGAGGGTAATGTACTGCGTTCTACCCAATTTCAAAGTTGGTGTTGAGTGTTAACATCAACACCAACACGAACACTAACACCCACTTCAACACCAACTTTGAAATCAAGCAGTGGTGTTGGTGTTAACACCTGGTGTTGGTGTCAGCCCACTTCAATGTTACTGTTGGGTGTTAACCTCAACACCGGGTATTGAGCTAAACCGCAGCTGGTGTTTAACTCCAATAAAATATGAAGGGGTTTCTTGTTGTGTTAACACCCAACCGCTAGGGGTTAACACCAGCTTGATTTCAAAGTTGGTGTTAGTGTTAGGCCTGCATGTATTTACCTCAGAATTTGAATCAACTTCCTCTATTTGGGCAAAAACATAGGCATATAAAGCTTGTTATCACCACATAAGACATCTTACCTGATAAAAACTTGCGAAATCAAAGAAATTTGACCAAACCACAGCCAGCCAAACAACATGGAGGAAAATCTGGGGATTCCCCAAGGTCAACACTAAGTTAACACTGGTGTTAACTAGGGTGTTGACTGTGACCTGGGCCCGGTTGCACAAAACTCACGATAACTTTATGTTAAATGACGTAAAAATCCATTGTCTTTTAACGTCATCTAACATAAAGTTAGCGCTAACACCAAGTTACCGCTAACATGAGTTTTGTGCAACACAGCCCTGGGGTAGCCGCATAGAAACTCCGCTTCTAGTGCTTCGACAGCCTATCGGTGTTAAAATGAATGGGAAAATGCACAGCACTATCGGCAGATGGGCTCCGCTAGCGTTAGCGGAGTTTCTATGCGGCCACCCCTGGTGTTTTGGGCTTCAGTTCAACACCATCCACCAAAACCCGGTGTAGAACAAACACCAGTGTTCACATTCGGTGTCAACACCTGTCATGTCTGGGTAGACACCAACTCCAACACTGACACCAACACTAACACCAACACCTGACAGTGTCAAGAGATAAATCACGTAATCCCCTGTTGACAACGTTGTCATTGTGATTTTGTAGAGGATCGCAGCATTTCTTCCTGCTATGGGAATATAGTTTGAAATACCGGTACTTATTCCAGTGAGACATGCATACTTTAGAAATAATCTGCTCTGAACCAGAACGAAGGCGCAATATTTCTTCCTCATCAGCTCCAGGAGTACGAAAGTCAGTTTCATCCCCAGTACAATTTTCATTCAAACAAACTCCAATTGAACAGACAGCCATATTTTCAGTGATGCAAGTCGAGAAGATTAACATAAAATGACAAGAGATGTGCAGGAAGATAGGATGGTTGTATCCAATTCCTGGTAATGATAGCTTAGTAACAGGAATCTGTATTTCTTGGAAATGCTAGAACGCAGTACATTAACCCTCTGTACAACTAAAGGGTATCCTGGTATAAAAAAGCTGTGGAGCCCACAATTATGATTTGCCCACAATGATTATTTTAGAGTACTATACCAACAAGATGTTTACCATTATATGGATTTTTGTGAAAATCGTGGATTATACTTTTATGAAAATTGGGGTCAAAGGTCAAGGTCACGTGACTTGACCTAGATTTTAGGACCAAGAGTGAAGGTCATCGAGATGCATATCAAATGAAAGGGCATTGTCTCCTCTTTCAAATGGTAGTAAAAGTTTTGAAACCCGTTGAGATTCGGGTGAGAAATTTGAAGTTTTCCACCTGAGGGTCATATTTTGCCTTAAATCCTGTGAAAATTTCAAAATGCTCTAACTCCTCTCAACGTGCTGGCAGAGAGCCAAAATTTTGTCTGTGTGGGTTTCTCAAGAAGACCCACCCACATGCCAAATATTAGGAAAATCAGAGAGGGTCCGGCAAAAAAGTGTGTTGGTTTGGCATGGAATGCCCCTATAGCAAATTCCCTTCCTAACAGTCGTGACAGGCAGTCTGATGAGGACGAGAATGAGGAACTGTTTCAGCTTTTCAGCTGGCAAGTTCGTTATACAGCATGGGAGGTAGCCACCAAGCATTTCTTCAATGATCCTTAACGCCAAATGCTCAGCGTCAATGTAGTTGATAACTACCATGTTAGCTACCTCGTGCCCACTTGGTCTTAGGGACTCTTGAAGCTAAAAAAAACGTAGCAGCGCAGACACCAACCCAACGGTAAGAGGCAAAACGTGTCTTTAATTGCATGTGCGACCAGAACCGTGAGTACGTAAGTTCACACCGAGCAACAATACCAAGAAGCTCACTAAAGTTGTCTGGTGTTGGCTTCCTATGACACTGATATTGCCCTAGCTTCAAATACCTTTACCAAATTCCTGGTAAAGGTATGGCCTCGGGATTTCTAGTCGTCAATTAATCTGACAAATGAGAAGGGCGAATTCGGGAATAATAATAGAGAAAAAACGTGTATTTAGATACTTGATACATACAACACTGCTATATCACAAGAACTACTAAATGGAATCGTATGGAATTTTCACACATCATGGAGAAGACCCATAGCTATCATGTAAAACAATTGGAGAAAGTTTCATTGAAAGTTTCTTTGGGTATCACGTTTTTCTCAGAATGTCGGAAACCATGTGGTTGCTTTAGGGGTTTGATGTCTTTATGGCTTAATCTATTGTAGCAAACAACTGATCAGCACCGTGTGCAGATTACTTTTGCTGGTATACCTCATTACACATCTAGTCCCACACTGTAGCTTACCTGTTGTTCACAAAAAACGTTCTACTTTCGGAAGTTAAAGTAGCCACGCAGGATTTTTATCTGGTTTGATAAATTCTCAGTTCGTTTCATCTCATACACGATAACCTCAAAGAACTCCCACATTGAGTAACAGGCTTGGGGGTATTTGAGATCCATGGTATAGAACGTTTTGAAGCAACAGTCCACTGCATGCAGCAGCAGCGTTGTCGCTAAGGATTTGGCCAGACGGGTATCGTTAATCAACAGGCGGTAAGACCGGCCTGGCGGGGGAGGCGCGATGTGTCTTCCGGATAACAGGGGGTCTGGGGGGTCCTCCCCCAGAGATTTTTTTTCCAGAAGCCCTGAGATGCGATTTCCTGGCACCTGAGGCAGGATTTCAGCACCCCGGCCACCTCAATTTTTCCGTCTTTTTGCGCACACACGCATCAATTAGGTGCGATATGGGGAGCAATATCAAGTATGGAACACCACACGTCGGCCATTTAAGCAGAAAACGTTGAATTGAATAAACACTACACCACGTGGGACTTTCAGATCAATATAATACAACCAGTTTTGTTTACTCTGAAAACTTTTCTTGGTTCAGCTATTTTTTTCAGCCGGGTAGACAGATGTTATCAGCCGGGTATTTTACCCGGCTCCCGGCTGTTAACGACAACGCTGCAGCAGTGACTGCTGTTCTACTGCATTCTCCTGAGAATGAGGAATGTGTGAGCTGGATTACTTCTTTGACCCAGGATGAGTATGAAGGGTTGGTTATGTGACTTTTTTGCCCAGGGGTATTCCAGTGTGTTGGTACTGACCTAAAAAGAAAAATACATCCTGCCGAGTATTAATAAATAATATAAATATTATACAACATCAGTACTGCTGGTTTGTGGTCAACATCTCGATAATGGTCTTCTGGTTACTTATTATTTCGTTTGCTGCTGTCTCTGTGGGGGATGCTTCTTCTGCTGGTCTTGTCTGGTCTTCTGGGTCTGTTCTCTCGGGCTGGTCTTCTGGGGCTGCTACATGTATCTCTGTCCTCTCCTCCTCTGTCGGGGCTCTGCCGCTGCTGTCTCCTCTTCTGCCGCTGCTGTCTCCTCCTTTGCCGTCTCTGTTTCCTCTTTTGCGGTCTCTCTCTCCTCGTCTACTGTCTTGATTTCAACTCACCTATATTCTGTGATACAAACTGTACCGTGCTCTCTAAACAAATCGAAACGCAAAGGTGCAAAACCTTTCATTTTAGAAGGCTATCTAAACTGAAACTTCTGAAAGCTTGATCAGGAAATCTTTCTCTCTAAAAAGATCTAAAAACTACATATAATAAATTCTAAAATCAAAATCGTTCTATATAACTGCTACTACCGGTATATTGAGTAAGAAAATATTGTAATATTTTCCATTGTGAAAGCCACTAACAGTACCCTACATGTACCGGTAGTACACCCTACTGACCATGCACAATGTCACAAATTCCAGACTGCAATAACATTTAGTTATGGATGTACTGCAGCATTTCCGTTTTCATTAGCTCTTCCATCGATCATTCGTACGGGGGATTTCCTGGTGTAGGGGATTTCTTCCAGTTAATGGTTAAAAATAAGGATAATTAGCAATTCCGAAATGATAAGAAAGTCAATAAACACTATAAAATGACACATCTATTTGAAATAAACAGACTAAATGTGAAGTACCAAATGCATATTTGAACGGAGGGGTGGTAACAGAACAGCCTGTGAAATACAGGTGACGACTGCGAAAGATGCCAAGGGTTTTGTGCGAGCGTAGTCGGACGGCGGAGCGATGTCACAACCCTTGGTAGCCAAGATGACGTTCATGATGATTATAAGCTTTTTCCATCCTTGGTTTTTAAGCCACGGAATGCGGAAAGCAGGTGATGTTGCTTGACGACAAAAGCACATGACATCCAGCCTATGGGCCTGTCCGAAATGTCAGCCTGTAGGCTCTCAGCAGAAGGGAGGCCAGATCAGACTAGGACAGGTTCTCCATCGACATCTTTCTTAGCATCATCATTCTGAGTGTTGTCAATGTTGGACAGTGTGGTGTCGTCTAATTCAATGTCATCAAAGAGCGAATCCATCTTCTGTGGAGGCACACTCAGTGAGGATGAACTAGTGTTGGCAGGACTAACAGCATCAGTTGCCTTCTTTGTGTACGAAGTAGTTGTGGTGGCAGCAGCGGCTGTTGGTTTCTTTGGTGTTGACGTTTTTTTGCGGCCACAAACTCAGCTCTTTCTTTGATTCTTCAAGGCTTTTCAGTAGTCGTTGTATTCTCCCGCTGCAGCTGTGTCGTAGCATGTTGAGAAGTTGGACGGCAGCAGTGGTGTTATTTTCCATGACACATACCTCTGTCATAAGGACACTTCTTTCATAGTGTAGTCTTTCAGGTCACCAGTGCTGTCGAGGGCAGTACTTTGTGAACGTTTGTGCTGTTCTGGTACTTGCGTGTGAAGGATCGACAGTCGTTTTTCTACACTGCCGAACAGCTGCTCCAGTGTCTGGCGCAGCGATCGCAATGCTGGAGGACACTGTGGTTCGTTTCGTTCCAAAGAGAAGAAAAGCACAAAAATTGACACACAATATATGATAAATAAAAAGGCAATTTCCAGAGTGTTTGCGAATTTTCGACCCCAACCGGGGTCTTCTTCAGGCTGGAACTTTACAATCCGAAACTCTAGAACAGTCTGAGCTGAAACCCAAATGTAGATAAGAAGTATCCCATCCAAACAGGATGTGACAGCAATTAAGGAAAGAAAGGGTACAAGCCCCAAAAAGGTGGTTGCTCAACCTAACAGAAATGTAATTAGTGAATGTAAGGCTTGAATAGGCTGAAGGGAAGGGTGTATAATATAGCTTGGAGGAATTAAACTAACAGTATAATTATACTAACAGTACAAAACCCCCAAGACTATAGTNGTGTATAATATAGCTTGGAGGAATTAAACTAACAGTATAATTATACTAACAGTACAAAACCCCCAAGACTATAGTAAGAGTAATTTATATTACGAAGTGGCTATTTATCAAGCCCGGCTCGCTGAACAGTACGCAAAATTGGGCTTAAACGTCGAGCTGGCCGTATTTCCGGAAGCAGGTGACAAATACTCTACCATTGTCTTCAGTGTGTTGATTGGTACATTGCAAAGATGTTGGGCTTACACCCCTGAGGTCGAGGGTTCGATTCCCGTGTGGTCATAATGTTTTTTCATTTTTTTCTTTTTTTGTTTTCCTTTTCTGAGAAAATTATGTTGATTTTTCCAAATTTCTACAAAGAACAACTGGTTAATTATTTTTTTCTTAGTGGTGACACTGATCAAATCGTCTACAGAATCGTTGCATCATCCTGGGCACACCCTGGTGTTCGGACTCACCGGCAGATTCTGACCCCCAAACCCCAGCGGATTAATCTTCAGACTGACGAAAACCGAGAGTCTGAAGCTACAGTAGGCATGCGACCACAGTCTCTAAGATTTGGGTTGGGTCATCACACAGAAACAAGGGTTGAAAAAAGGATAAATTGGCTTCGGAGACCCCCATGTTGCGAGAAATGAAACACCACCACACTGCCGACTTCCCAACTANCATTATTTCCATTTAATTCTTGCCCCAAAACAAACCACTTTGTTTGTTTCAATTTTGATTAAACTACCTGGCCCTATATCATGTTCAAAGTTTTCCATATATCACTGCTTTGTTTCGTCAGAAATGCCACAGTATGCCAATACTGACGTCTTTTGGGAAAATTCCCACTGAAAATTGTTTAGAAAAATGTACAAGAATGAAAGAAATATCTCGTGAACTGGCCCACATATCGACAAGCCGGCTACCATGTAGATTTTCAGTAATATGGTAAACAAACTCATGGTACATGTAGATTCGATTCACTTCTTCTGGAAATGAGCTCTAAATTAAATGTTGATTACAATTCATGAATTGAGCGTCACAACGTTTACGGGATCATCGGTCACGCCGGTAAACTCATGAACTACTACTGGACAACACTGCACGTCATCGAAGCTTAGAGGACTACCGTTAACGGGACTGACATTGTGGAACCACCCCGCGCTTCATGACCCGTCATTTGACAGGTACTTTCCTAAGATGAAATAGAAACGGGTTTCTAAGGTGAAAGTTATCGCATCCTTCTACCAGATTCGAACCCACTGACCCTCGCATAAGGCATCAATCGCCAGCACGCCTTAACCACTAGGCCAAATCAGCATCTTCATAAAAAAGATGGTTCAATGGCCTATGTTGAACAAGACATCCATCAGTACACTGCGAGTAGCCCAAACAATCTCCGAACCCAAACAGTTGGGTGTTATGCAAGCGGTTACAGAATGTTCCCTGCTATTAGCAGGGAGCCGACGGTGTGTCGTGCATTTGCATATAACAAGTCTAAAGTCTTGGTAGCTTGAGTTGTTGTTCCTCAGGAACAGGAGGTAGTCCCACTTCTAATCGGTGAAACCTCTGACGCAGTGACAGGCGATTTCTGATAGGAAGGAACGACCTTCCAGCAGTAAATA
>NMRB01003057.1:24678-58125 GCA_002633025.1 Notospermus geniculatus
GCCCGGGGCGGCAGCAAGGGGAGAACGGCGGGCTGCGGATTTTTTTTTCCTAACCAGTATAGATTCCTAACCAGTATATCCATTACGAAACGAACTTAACGAAGTGAATAGAAGATTAATGATTGGGTAAGGGTAAGGGTTAGGGTTAGGGTCAGGGTTAGTTTTGGGAGTAGTATTAGGATTAGGGTTCAGATTAGGATTAGGATTAGGTTTTGCTATACTGGTTAGGAAAAAAAAGTTGGTCGTAATGGATATATCGGTTAGGAAAAAAAAGTTCGCCGGCGGGCTAGGTCGTGAAAAACTGCTGCTCGTGTGGTCACACCCTAATCTGCGTGCCGCGTGCCACGTGCCATGTGCCAAGTTCCACGTGCCACGTGCCATTTTTTATCAAAAGTTTATAGTACTAGTAATTGCTGAATTGTAATTTATCAAAATTAGGTGTTGGGGTGAAGGCATACTACTCAGACTTGCATTCCAAGATGATTATACCAGTTCTCTCAAATCAGAGATAAAGTCCCTTTCGTAGTATTCGACAATGACCAAAATTAACAGACAGTTTGGTTTTTAAAAGCTTGCAATTGGGGCCAGTTATTTCAAAAAATGTTTTTAATACTGCTGTTTAGAGTCACAGCGTCGTTGCCATGTTCTCAAGAGGGACTGCATCAATACGTCAATTCAAGATGAACTCCCCTTAACAACCCAGAACACTTTACAGTGTAGGCTATACATATCTGTACAGAGGTACATGTATACTACGACTGTGTATTTGTACAATGTACTATTAATATGAATCCCTCTCATCAGTGACCCTTTATTTGTTGCCAGGTGTTCAGAACAAATATTGGGGTCCATGCAAGGCAATTAGCGGACTGAATTTGCCCTTGAGATTAATAATCATTGTACACGCATTGTGGATTAAAACAATACTTGAACTTGGTCTAGTTTGATTGGAATGGAACTGAATTCCAACGGGGGGGGGGAGTTGACTTTGATGAGGGAAATTTTAGCTAAAATGTAAAAGTTATTATACTCTAAGGAAGCTTTATGTGTGGGCCAACTTTATTCAAACTTCACCATACTGATGGTAATGCTTGTCTGCACAAGAATATATGAGCAGTTAAGGAGGGGGAAAATTCACACAGGAAAAAAGAGGGTTTTGTTGGCACTCTTTATGCATTATCTATAAAAATGTGAATGTTACTCATATTGCATGGCTCAATTTTGTTGAGATTTTTATAAAATTAAATTAAATTGAAGACAATGATTCTGTTAACATGAATAGGCCTAAATGTATGTGGAGGTTAGTAAATGTTCACTTGGCGGAGAAAAAAAGTTGATTTGTCAGCCCTCCTTGTCCCAAATCTTGAATTCCGCACTGACGGTTCCTCAACGTGAGTCGGGGTTTACCTATCATACGTGCTTCGTTTTCAAGGATTTTGGCACTAACTCAAAACACATCCATGTATTTTAGAACTTTTACACTCTTCTCCGCCGCTTATCCTTAATGTGCCTATAAAGTAGGCCTATTGTCACGTGACAACGACAGAGCACTGCGGACATTTTCTGTGTGGACTACTCTCGTCACTACACCACATTATATGCAACCGAGTGCTGCTGATGGGGTTTGATCACTTTCACGGATTTTGGCACTAATCGACCTTCACCCCAACACCTAATTTTGATAAATTACAATTCAGCAATTATTATAACATTTTGATAAAAAATGGCACGTGGCACGCGGCACGTGGAACTTGGCACGCAGATTAGGGTGACCCGTCAGTTGAAGAGATTCCGTTGTTTCTGAAGAGATTCATATTTAGTCTAGGAGCTAACAAAGATTTAATGCACATCTCAAGTACACAGACTTTTTTGGGGTTGGGGGTTAGTTTCTATCCCACTGACCACAAAAACCCAATTCTTAAGTTCCGCAAATGGTGCGTTTAGAAGATAGAGCCGTTTGAATTTTGGGTACTGACTTTATCATTGGAGCAAAATCAGAGCATCAATGTACAGGGGCTTGGAATCTGATGTACAGCTAACTTTTAAATGGGTGGCTTGGGACCCTATAAATGTATTGTCAATAGATAGAAACATGGGTCCACTGAGACAGGAAAACATATTCTTACGTATTTTATCTTATTGGAAATGATGGTTTTACATCTTTTTCAGAATTCTGGCCCGGCGGCCATTTTAAATTGATAAATTACTGTTTATTGAATTTCTCATCCTATAGCAAATAAAAACAAATAAGAATATGCTAATCTGATTCTATGGACCCATGTTTCTATCTATTGGCAATACATTTATGGGGTCTCAAGCCACCCATTTAAAAGTTAGCTGTACATCAGTATCCAAGCCCCTGTACAAATGCTCTGATTTTGGTCCAATGACAAAGCCAGTACCCAAAGTTCAAACGGCTCTATCTTCTAAACGCACCACTTGCGGAACTTAAGAATTGGGTTTTTGTGGTCAGTGGGATAGAAACTAACCCCCAAACCCAAAAAAGTTTTTGTACTTGAGATGTGCATTAAATCTTTGTTAGCTCCAGGTATAATTGAAGTGACAACAATATACAGCAGGAAATTATCAAAGATTAGGCTAATGTAGGCCTACATGGCAGCAAAATAAAACGGTTTCTTTAAATGGTTGTAACTAAAATGAGAAATGTTCCCTCATGAAAATAACTCGCACAGTTATATCCAGATGTGCTTAGGCCTACATGTGCAGGCATTGACTGATGTTTATCTACACTTTATATATTGAATATTTCAAATAGTACCGAACCAATTTTGATACGGTTTGTTGCATATGAAAGGAAAACTTGTTGGTCACATTTCTGCATCAGAATTTTGGAAATTTCAAAATATCAACATTGTGTAATTGCTTATCAGAAAAAATCTTGAAAATCAACACCTTTTATTTTGTGATTATATTTTCATTTTTATAGTACTTCTGACAGAATGGATGTTTCTAAGGATTTTGGTGCTAGTTTTATCAAAATATCTCGAGTGGTTGCTGTTGAGATGATCAAAATTTTGATATTTTGAGATTTTCGCGTTTTTCAAGAATTTTCATACAGATGGATACAGCTAACATTAGATTATAGGTTTACCATATTTTGAAACTTTTGCGGGTTAACTGTGCAGAAATATCGTAATATCAAAATGTTGATACTTTGAAAAACATGCGTAAATTCGAACCACTTTATGCGAATCATCCAAAATTTCATCATTTTATGCTTTGAGGTCAGCTACTGACACCAGAATTTTGTGAAAAATAAAGAAAATCTCAAAATATCAAAATNCTGTGCAGAAATATCGTAATATCAAAATGTTGATACTTTGAAAAACATGCGTAAATTCGAACCACTTTATGCATCATTTTATGCTTTGAGGTCAGCTCTATACAGACACCAGAATTTTGTGAAAAATAAAGAAAATCTCAAAATATCAAAATTTTGATAATCTCAAATATCTCAGAAACCACTCGAAAGATTTTCATGAAACTAGCACCAAAATCCTTAGAAACTTCCATTCTGCCAGAACTACTATAAAAATGAAAATATAATCACAAAATAAAAGGTGTTGATATTCAAGATTTTTTTCTGACAAGCAATTACATAATGTTGATATTTCAAAATGTCCAACATTTTGATGCAGAAATGTGGAGTCGGTAGTATTTGAAATATTCAAGATATCAAGTGTAGATCAACATCAGTCAATACCTGTACATGTAGGCCTATACGAGGGCCGCAACATGTCACGCGGCGTCAAGGAAAAAACGACCAGATCTAGGTATAAAGTACGTATCACGCCATTTAGATTCTTGAAGGGGAAGTAAATTTGATTTTTTTTTCGTTTTACAAAATGAACACTGAATCTGCTATGTACAAGGAGAAACAAATCAGGAAAACCATTGTATCAACAAGTTCAAAACAAATTTGAATCGTTAATCTACATGTAGACCTATCAATTTTTTTAGTCCGGACATATCAGAGCGATTAAGAAATTCTTACTGCAGACCATTGAATAGTTTTAGCTTTCTTCAGCTTTTTCTCTCAGCACAGGCGTAAAAGCATTTAAGAAATTCCCACTCCAGACTTGTGAATAATGAATTTAGCTGCATGTTAATCGCACATGGCCCTGGTTCAACATTACTGTTACAAAACCATTTCGCCTGTAACTGCCAGGGAACAAGCTTTTTCCATTCTACCTGTATCGGGTCCAGCCCAAATGTACACTTTTTATTATGTGATAGGAGGCTGTTAATCGTGGCTAGCAGTGAAAATTTCAAGTAGACATGAATATTCGAAGGCCTTACAAAAATACAGCAATTTTAAAATTAGGAGACGTCAAAATCTGCTGCGCCGCAATCATGCAATTATCCTGGTTCCAGACCTGAAAGTGATGGTGCCACTACATGTATGTCCGACTGATGCGATATGTTTGAGTCAATTCATAATTGCTGCCAAAAAACAGGTGGTGGACATCGATACTCTTCTGCATTCGTTTCATTACAAAATCAACCACTGAAAAGTATCAGGTTTTGAGCATGGTGTTTAGTGAAAGTGATCGGGCAGTAATGGACGGATGAGAAGTCTCAATAACTTCCCGATCATCATAAATCACCATGATAAATGGTACACTGTTCTTCTCAGTGGTTGATCTTGTATGAAATTAATGCAAAAAAGTCTCATTGTGCACCTGGTATTTGCAGCAATTATGAATTGACTCACTCACACATATCGTATGAATCGGACATATATGTCCGATTCATACGACAAGTGTGCGCCATCACTTTCAGGTCTGGCATCAGGATAACTGCATGATTCCGGCACCGCAGATTTTGACTTCTCATTTTAAAATTGCTGTATTTTTGCAATTCCTTGAGATAGTTATCTGCTGAGCAAACGGTCTTGAATGACTTTTTGCTCAGCAGATAGTTCCAGTGTGCGCCAGGCTTTAGATTGTAAACATTTTATCATGCCTACTGAAGATGCCTGATCGATCAATGGCATTCCCGGCAAAACTTCGATTCTTCAGCCCAGCCCTAGTTCTCTAGATGGGGCCAAGCAGGCAAAGTTTCCATGAAAATAACCATGCCAGGGCCTGGTGCATGGGGTAATAGGGCGATACTAAGGTGTATAGAGTTATCTGCGATCTAACCCGGCCCATTCCCAGGAAAACTACATAGATACCCATGTTCACTGACATTCCATCAGCAGTTTGTCGAAGTTTCAATAAATTTGGCCAATGCAGTAAGCTTATTTAAGGCAAAATAACTTTAACAACTTCTGCAAAATTTTTGTTCATCAAAAACATCTTTTCCTCCCGTCAATATGTTCAGACACAGCGCCCAATAATTGGCCCTCTGTTCCCAGGCATTTGGGGCGAAGAGTGTCAACGTTATTGATTCAGGGCGAAGCTGCCATTTTGAATGGCAACCGGCACAAATTTTACAAAAGTTGTTTAAACACCTCTCTCTAAAGGGTCGAAAATACATAACACTACATTGTAGGACATCGGCGATAGCGTCACCAAAACCTACACAGCACCAGTACTGACTTTGTTTACTCAACAGTTCCAGGACACAATGTGTCCACTCGAGCCCTTATTTCGCGTGCGCTATAGCAACGGTTTATTTAAATATTTACCGAGAATATTATTGTCAAAGGTGAACTGCATGTAGCTGCATAAATTTCGAAATTAATTTTTAATACACAATGTTAGATGAATGTTTTTGTTAGGGAGTTTCAGAAATCAAACGATAAACATTAACTTTATGAAAAGGTAATGCAATTTTGCACACTTTAATAGATGGTTATTACCTGTACATGTAGATGCTTATTACCTGCAATAATTTGAAATCATTTATGATTATGGACATACCGGCATTGCATTTTCACCATGTCAATGCCAAATTCATCAGTTAGAGCACATGTTTGATTTTTTGTGATACACTGTATATAGCGTATCACTGGCCTACCATGACAGTTGTCGAGGTTATGGCCGGTAAACGGTTTTCCTCTTAGTGATATCCGGAAATCTGACTGAATTAATTTTTGAGTTCTAATTTGCCTGTGGTGACCCTGCAACCGAAGGGATCTTTGTGAAGGATTATTGTGTAGAGAAGATCATTACGAACAAAATGACACCTCCCGTAGTTCATGCACTCAGAAATATTGCCCGCTGACAGACACGGTATGAAAATTCATAGTGTCGGGGCAACTCATTATATAAATCTGAAAGAACTACATGTACGTACTGGTCGGCAACACCATAATTTGTGCAAGATATCCGAACCAGAAAAATAGCCCCACTTAAAATACCAAGAGTACTTCTATAGCGTGTGCAGACGAAAAGGCAGAGATTAATGTATTAGATTATTATGGCCAGCAAGCCTGTCTGCCACATGTTACAAACAACACTTTGAATTGAGAAAAGGCGAGATATGGAATGGCAAAATGAGAAAAGGCAAAATGAGATAAGGCGAATTGAGATAAGGCGAATAGAGCAGACACCGTCATTTACCGTCCTGAATTACCATGGTAAAATGAAGATTTTCATAAGGGGGCCACCCCCCACCCCACCCCACCCCCTCCAAACAAACTGATGGCATGCACATCCCCTTCGAACTCCGGCCCATTGAGCCACTTCTAAGTGTATGAGACGGCACGATTTTTGCCACGAGACATGACTATTTTTCTTTCTTAATTATTATTTCTGCTAACTTTAATTTACTAGTGTCATCATGAGGCCTAAATAGACCTATTTGCGCGTTTTGAAGCTTCCTTAGCAACCATCGAGTCATCGAGTGGTCGCGTCGCGTCGAGTCGAATACCACAAGCCTGAAAATTCATAGTGTCGGGGCAACTCATCTGAAAGAACTACATGTACGTACTGGTCGGCAACACCATATTTGTGCAAGATATCCGAACCAGAAAAATAGCCCCACTTAAAATACCAAGAGTACTTCTATAGCGTGTGCAGNGGGGGGGGCGGGTGATTAGCAAATGCTGTAGTGTAGTATGTGTACACTTGGAAACAACATGCCGGAGTTTGCATGGTAGAGTGGCAGAAAGATGACTTCGACGAAGAAAAGTTTTGCAAATATTGCAAAAATTATTTTCCCTTAAATAACCTCCCTGCATGGGTTAATTTTGCTGAAAATGTGCCAGATACATGGTTATGCCCTTGCGAACAGGGATGTCTATTCAGTTAAACAGGGAAATGTATCATTTATCGTAATAATGAAGAATTATGTGCACTGTCGTTGCAGAAAGTCGAAACCCTGTAACTTAAAGGTAATGCATCAGGGGTGTTTTCGCGGGACATGAAAATCATTGTTTATTTACATTTTAGTTTGTCGGTGGCATACCCCTCTAGAAATTCTTCTGATACCGGAACCAAAGTATTCAACAATTGGTGGGTTAATTGGCATGTCCCAAAAGTCCACAATAACATAATGTAAACATCCATTGAATAAACAGTGAAGTCATGATACATTGGGTGATATCAAAAATATTTTTATCTATTTTTGGTGATATGAATAAAAATCAGTACGCACTAGCTAGTAGTTACTAGAAGTAAAAGTAACGGGTTCCATTTTTTTATTCCAAGTGGAAGTGGACACTTGATACGAATAAACAGTTAGTTAATGAAATGTGGCAATAAGGGTGTTTTAAAAAATATTTCCTTTGTTCCATGGGACGAGTGAGGATAGACCTTTATTGTGTATGTGCATCAAGTGAAAGACACATAAGCAAGAAGTCAATCTCCAGAATTCACGAATTTTCGACCCCAACCGGGGTCTTTTTCAAGTGGAACTTTACAATCTGAAACTCTAGAAAAGTCTCTTCTAGAGTTTCAGATTGTAAAGTTCCACTTGAAAAAGACCCCGGTTGGGGTCGAAAATTCGTGAATTCTGGAGATTGACTTCTTGCTTATTATCATTTTTTGTGTGTCAATTTTGTGCTATTCTGTATCTTGGAAGTGAAAGACACAGGTACTTAAAGGGGAGGTTCACTGGATATTTTGTGCCAGTGTAACATCTGCCAGTGTTTCTATTTATAAGTGTTCCCCTACTATTGTATGAAGGAATAAGCGGTGACTTGACAACAGGGGTTACTCAGAGAAACATGTCGAGCTATCTCTTGTCTTAGCGTTTCCCAAACAACGGGGGGGGGGGGGGGGGGGNCAAACCGATAAAGGTCTCTGTAAATCTGCTCAGAACATGTCCTTCTTGGCTCATACACCTTTTACGTGATATATTCATAAACGCTGCCGTGATTTTTACTAAACTTCTGTATGCTTTTGTATCCAAGGTATGTCTGGAGCCACATGTACCTTGAAAACTTCAAGTATTTAGGAAAGTCGCAGTGAATACTGCTGATTATTCATATCCTCGGCAGTATTTGCTGTTTTCTGAGTGACTAACTAATTAAATACACTCACTGGCCATAAGTATTGCAGTATAGGTTTTTTCTTAAATTATCGGTCGTCAGTCATCAATCTTTGATTTTCAAGTGTGGATATGATACTTTGAGGTGTAAAGCCTGTTGGTTCGAAAAGATTTAAGGAAAAGTAAATATATCACGGAAATATCAGATTACCAAAATATCACCGATTTGAGATCTCAAACATTTTGAAGTGCAAGACTACCAAATTTTTACAAATTGGATGAAAAATTGGATCAAACTGGCATGATGGGACACATGGTGTGTGTCCGCTTTACATCAGCAGCGTAATTGATTTTCAAGTGTGGATATGATACTTTGAGGTGTAAAGCCTGTTGGTTCGAAAAGTTTTAAGGAAGTAAATATATCACGGAAATATCAGATTACCAAAATATCACCGATTTGAGATCTCGAACACTTTGAAGTGCAAGACTACCAAATTTTTACAAATTGGATGAAAAATTGGATCAAACTGGCATGGTGGGACACATGGTGTATGTCCGCTTTACATCAGCAGCGTAATTTCATGCAAAATCTCATTTTTTTCAGTTTTCGATAATTTTCTATAATATCAAATATCTTTGTTCGTAGTCGATATTTTTCTTTTTTTTCCCTTGGAAACACTTGCAACCTTTCAGTAAATCAATCGAGATACCTCAAAACCTTTCAAAGTCACCCCGGTTGACGGTATTTCAACAGATCAACACGGCAACCTTCTTCCTGTTTATTGGAGAAACAAGTCAGAAAGCCAGGAACCGTATCAATGGACACAAACAACAAAAATCTATTTGTGCAGGTAGGAGAACACTTCAATCAAAGGGGACATTCTTTCACAGCATGAGTCTTTCAATACTGTAGCTGGGATAACTCGATCTTAACATACGACAAAGAAGAATTTGTAAACAAAAACTGATTGCCAAATTTGGCTGAAAACACAATGGACTAAACAGGATTTTTTGGCCAACTATTATCAAAACAACTTCTGAAACCTTTATTCCTCAAACTCACACCAGTGTGTACATTGGTTGTTCGGAGACGCAATTAGCCGCGTGGGGAATCCTCTTACAATATTTGTGTGAATCCTGTCAGGAAAGAATCCGCCAGAACGGCGATTTGTTGTTATGTGGGGGAACTTGGGTCAGATGTTCAGTTCATGCGAGATACCCGACGTGGTTTATATTTCTCGGAAGTAAAAGCGATTTGTTCGATTTACAAAAGGCCTGAAGATGTCTACGAAGTGGAGTTTCATAAATACGTAGTTTTATGGAATAACTGGACATTTCAGAGCAGAAACTTACATTTTTGTCGATAAAATGGGGATTGTATGGCAAAAAAACAGGTTTTTTGTCATAAAATATAGGTTTTTGACAAAAACTACGTTTTTTGATAAAAACCCATATTTTATGAAGGAAAAAACTAAGTTTTCTTCATAAAAACTAGGTTTTTTAGGCAAAAAACTTAGTTTTTGTCAAAAAAAACCTATATTTTCTCCACAAAAGCTAAGTTTTATGAGCATATAAAAACTAAGTTTTATTGCAAAAATATAGTTTTTTTGAATAACTGGACAATCCGCTTGCCATATACACCTTCTTTTAGGTGATATATTCATAAACGCTGCCATGATTTTTACTAAACTTCTGTATGCTTTTGTATCCAAGGAATGTCTGGAGCCACATGTACCTTGAAAACTTCAAGTACCGGTATTTAGGAAAGTCGCAGTGAATACTGCTGATTATTCATATCCTCGGTAGTATTTGCTGTTTTCTGAGTAACTAACTAAATACAATCACTGGCCATAAGTATTGCAGTATAGGTTTTTCTTAAATTATCGGTCGTCAGTCATCAATCTTTGATTTTCAAGTGTGGATATGATACGTTGAGGTGTAAAGCCGGTTGGTTCGAAAAGATTTAAGGAAAAGTAAATATATCACGGAAATATCAGAATACCAAAATATCACCGATTTGAGATCTCGAACATTTTGAAGTGCAAGACTACCAAATGTTTACAAATTTGACGAAAAATTGGATCAAACTGGCATGGTGGGACACATGGTGTGTGTCCGCTTTACATCAGCAGCGTAATCTCATGCAAAATCTCATTTTTTTCAGTTTTTGATAATTGTCTATAATATCAAATATCTTTGTTCGTAGTCGATATTTACATTTTGAAGTGCAAGACTACCAAATTTAAATTGGATGAAAAATTGGATCAAACTGGCATGGTGGGACACATGGTGTGTGTCCGCTTTACATCAGCAGCGTAATCTCATGCAAAATCTCATTTTTTTGAGTTTTTAGCTCAGCTGACCAAAGGTCAGCGGAGCTAGTCATATGTATACTGAGTGGCGTCCGTCTGTGTGTGTGTCTGTCGTCCGTTAAACTGGCACGTTTCGCAACCGCAAGACCCAGGGACATAAAAGTTGGTGGAGCTGTAGGCCCTAGGGAGAGCTCGAAACAGAACCAAACATTTTTGCGATTTGACCTACATAATGCCCTCCAGGGGGCGTTTTGCTCAAAATGAAATGTCTCAATATCTCAGCCCCTATGATAAATATGTCAACCAAAAGTGATGGAATGGATAGGTTGATATTTTGTACATCAGCTCAAAGGGAAAATAATGTTAGATCTGTCCACCAGGGGGTGCTATTCAACAAAATCAAAAACAGGGGTATTTGAATTTCCCGCACTTCAAAGTTCCAAACTATGCATGTGTGACTCTGTAACTGGTGTCCTGTCCAATTACATGTATAGCCAGTGTATAACACTGAGATTGGACTGCATCTTAGCTGATCAAAATGGCCACCATGCTTTTCATCACTTGAGAAGTTCAACGTACTGTTTATGGTGTGAGTAATCTTTCATCAGGTAAGGTAACACACTTCAACTCATTCTTTTATATCTGGAAACAGTCTCAATGCCTAATCAGTAACTAAGATCATTCAGATAGGTAGATTTGGACATGTTGGACAGTCTCATGAAGTAGGTCTATGCATTGACACATTGACACAAGAACATGATCAACCTCGTCCCCATGAATTAGTGCTGTGGTCTCACTAACCACTGGGGCATCCAGGCTACTAAGAAGCTTTACCTTGTTTATATAGGAGCAAAGTTGATATTCATATCATCATCTTCTGCATGTAGGGCTCACAATATCATCATGACACATATAATTGTTACATTGTCTGAAGTCTAGGCCTCAGCCTGTTCCAGTTTCAGTTCTCACCTGACAGTGACAGAATTGACATGACCACTGGGGCTGTCTCAGGAGTATTGTCTACTTGACTGTAGGAGTGGGATTTATTTTCTTTTGAGATTTTTAAATTGAAATGTTGCTCACCTTGTCCACCACTAGTGGGGTCATGGACTGGTCCTATCTATTAACCCCTTACCACCCAATGGGTGTCAAAAGATATCTATCTCGATTCACCAAGCAGCCTATTGTCTGATGTTAACCCCTCCTCACCCAGTCATGCCAGTAGGTCTAATACGATATCTATTTTGATTCATAAGTGATATATTAACCCCCTTCCCACCAAATGGGTCTGATGCGATACAACTTCACAATTCACGAATTAACACGCTTCCCACCCACGCTTCCCCACAGGTGCAATATGACATCTGTCTCCAGTCACCGAGAGATATTAACCCCTTCCTACCCAAGTGGTCTACCGGTAATAAGATATCTTTTTCGATTCACGAAGTGATATTAACCCCTTTCCGCTAATTTCCACAAGAAATGTTATTTGCTTGCGAACCATTAAAAGGCGCACTGTTCGTACTTGTATCTCGTTTCCCCTGTTTGAACCTCTTGAGCTGGCAGATCATAGTCAGCTGAGCGCAAGGCCCATGGGCCTCTTGTTGATAATTTTCTATAATATCAAATATCTTTGTTGGTAGTCGATATTTTTCAATTTTTTTCCTTGGAAACACTTGCAACCTTTCAGTAAATTTAATCGAGATACCCCAAAACCTTTCAAAGTCACCCCGGTTGACGGTATTTCAACAGATCAA
Source organism: Notospermus geniculatus (assembly GCA_002633025.1). NCBI lineage: Eukaryota > Metazoa > Nemertea > Pilidiophora > Heteronemertea > Lineidae > Notospermus > Notospermus geniculatus. The sequence goes on from NMRB01003057.1 coordinate 37,148, forward strand.
CACGGCAACCTTCTTTCTGTTTATTGGAGAAATATCAATGGACACAAACAAACCAAACAACACAAATCTATTTGTGCAGGTAGGAGAACACTTCAATCAAAGGGGACATTCTTTCACAGCATGAGTCTTTCGGATAACTCGATCTTAACATACGACAAAGAAGAATTTGTAAACAAAAACTGATTGCCAAATTTGGCTGAAAAAACAATGGACTAAACAGGATTTTTTGGCCAACTATTATCAAAACAACTTCTGAAACCTTTATTCCTCAAACTCACACCAGCGTGTACATTGGTTGTTCGGAGACGCAATTAGCCGCGTGGGGAATCCTCTTACACGGTGTGAATCCTGACAGGAAAGAATCCGCCAGAACGGCTATTTGTTGTTATAGTGGGGGAACTTTGGTCAGATGTTCAGTTCATGCGAGCATGGAGGTATTTTATACCTCCATGATGCGAGATACATGTGTATACCCGACGTGGTTTATATTTCTCGGAAGTAAAAGCGATTTGTTCGATTTACAAAAGGCCTGAAGATGTCTACGAAGTGGAGTTTCATAAAAAGCGATGGGAATTTTCTCTCCTTCTCAATGGAGAAGTTTCCTCCTCACCGATAACGAAAATCGTGGAAAGTGAAATGGGATTTGTAAAGGTCAGTACTTATTTCGGCAATTTCTTTCCAAAAGTATTTTAATTGGATGATATGTTTGGTTCTGGTAGGTCAGTACTTATTTCGGCAATTTCTTTCCAAAAGTATTTTAATTGGATGGTATGTTTGGTTCTGGTGTAACGTTTTTCAGTGTGCTGTTTGTCTGCTTGTCACCCATTGTCAAGTCGCCTCGTATTCCGTCAATCTATTTTAATGGCACACTGCTGGCACACCTGCCACACTGAAAAACGTTACACTGGTTCTATAAAACGACGTAGGAGCTGCGGTCTCCAATGGCCTGGCTCTGGCTCAAGTAGGCCTACCGTAATGAGCTGTTTCGATTCCTTCTGTGGGCGTGATCTAGACTCTATACATGCATGCATCTTAGGCCTAGATATCTTGTCGACACTCCACCGTGGTATAAGATAGATCAATGGGTACCGGTACCAGTAAAAATAATCAGGGTCTGGTGCTGAATGAAGAACCACTGACATGACTACGGTACCGTAGGCCGGCCTACCGTATTTTTGAGTTCTAATGTCGAAAGGTTTCAACGTGACTCGGACCAGATCAGGATAGGCCGGTGTGACAGTGCATGGGCCTATATAATAGGCCTAGGTCTAATCTAAATCTCATATCCGTAATCGACATCGTCTAACGACCCTTATAAAAATATTCTCATTTTACCATGGGTGGTGAATCATGGAATGGTAGGCCTAATTTCGCACGGTAAAGGATGGTTTACCATGATGGAGTCGCCCAGCGATGTAGCTACTCTAGCTGTATACCCCCGGGTGTATACCGCTGTGTACAAGCATGATTAAAGGGCCTTTCTGTTTACACCAGGCATGCCAGGGTCTTCAGGGTATACCAGCGTACATGTACATGATGTACCGGTACGTAAAGTCATTTTGGCATACATCTACCAACAGACAGTTTGCAGAAATGTCTGTCTTTGCTTACTGATCATAAAATACAACATGCGGATTGAATTTTAATATGTTTTATTTTGTTAGAAGGTGGAACTGATCTAGCTTGGATTTTCAGTACCTTTTCAAGGCCCTCATGACCACACCCACCAGACCAAGACCGGCAGATGTCCATTTCACTTGGCAGTGACCCCTGTAGTACATTGCTGTGCACATGGAAATTTGTTAGCTTTTCAGCTACCCTGACCCCAGTGGGCTCCTGGTCTACAAGCACACTTGTTTTTTTTTATGCAGGTGATGACGAGATGGTTATTGGAAAAAAACAAGACGGGCAAGATTTCAATGCTCACAGAAAGATGGTATGTGGTCCTCNGTAGTGCATTTACAGCTGTGCAAATCCTAAGTGAAAGCATTTGCGATCTTTGATGAATACCTGCCATATTGGTGTTTGCTGCCAGAAAGTGAAAAGGCACAAAGTCTATAAATCATAAATGTTGAAAAATACCACAGGCAAGTTTTCAAACCATAACATTAGCAGTTTTAGCTCACCTGCAGTGAGCTTTTACAATGGTGCAGCATCCGTCGTCTTTTCATCGCTGTCCGTCGAGCAGGTCCTTGGTCGTATGTGTTGAAGAGGCATTTTGTTTCATGAACCAAGAATGATTTGCCGAAATCCCTGCCAATTTTATTAGTTCTACAGTTAGACAGCTTGTTCATTGATTTCTCATTCATAATAATGTCAATTGAAATTATATTTTTCAGGTTGGAAATTACAAGTTCGACTGGCCTGTTGAGGAGGACATTGACACAGTCAAGGAAGATAGAATACTTGGGGTTGTCTTTTTTGATGGGAAGAAGCAAATGTTCATCACAAAGAAAATGCATGCTAATTTTGAGAAGGAGAGGAAGAAAAGGCGCAAGATGAAGAAATGAACATTATATTTGNTTATGTTTGCTGTGATTGGCTCACCTCTGTGAGGTGAGCTTCTGTCATGGTATGTCGTACATCGACCATCATCGTCAACAGGATTAGGTCAGTCAGCTGCTTGGGTTAGAAACTTGAAATTTGGTGTGCAGGTACCCTATAATAAAAACTATCTCAGGACCGAAACTTAGCGGGGCTGGTTGTATTAATGTAGTCTGTAGGGGGCGCTTTGTGAAAACCTTCCTTTCAGAGATTTGTTCATGTGGTAGTTTCCTTGACATGCTGATAATCTTGTAAATTTACAAGATTTGTTCATGTCAATTATCATACGGTAGTCTGACCTGGCGAGAAAGTTGTAAAGTTACAAGATTTATTCGTGTGTTTGTAAAACAGAGCAGTAAAGTTGTAAAGTTACAAGATCTATCCATGTGGTAGTAAAACATACCAATAAAGTTGTAAAGTTACAGGATTTGTTTGAAAGGTAATATGATGTAGTCTTAAATGTTGTAAATTTACACGATTCGCTTATCTGCGTATGGCGTCGTTATAAAGTCATATTGACAAGCTTGTTTTCTGAGCAACTTTTTACAAACTTGTAAAAAGAAATTTGGTATGTTCTATGGGAGTTTGAGAAACTTGTAAAAATACAAGATTGTGATAATGACAGCAAGAACAAACTATGCATGCAAGTTCAATACGGAAAGTTGTAAGTTTACAATATTTTTACTCCTGAACATTTGGTTTTGAAACGGTAATTAATGTCAGAAGTATGTTCATCGAGAAACTTGTGTTTTTAAATTTCTCAGGAAACACCGAAAGGACATTGTATTTCGTAACACTGATACTTACAGGTTTTTTGAAAGAGAAAAATGTTGTTGAATTACTAATAAACTATATATTAAAAAGGGAAAAATAATTTTTTCCGTTTTTAAAAAAAGTTGCCTTATAAATGTAAGTGTAAACCCATGGTGTTCCTTCCTCCAAGGGTTATACGGACAGTCAGCTATATTTAGTGTTTTCCGATGTGGAGACCGAGAGCTTGGTCAGTCTGATGCAGGTCGAAATCTGTATTCAAGGCATTTGAAATGCAGTTACGAGAGATTAACGTCTGCTTTAATGGTCCAAAAACGGATTCCATGGCTATTTCTTCGTCCAGGAGAACTATAATTCCGGTCGATGAAGGTCAGAAAAAGAGTTGAAACTGTTCTATCCGATGTTGTGGCGCTTGGTTTAACAGCACACCACATGGATATCACATTTTTGACACTATTGCAAAATTGAACGCATTCGAAAGTTCTTAGAGCGCCAAAAAGTTGGTGTATACGAAAGCCCAGAAGGCTCAAACGAAGGTGCCATCTGACCTGACCAATCAAAAACGCTGTTACATACCCCAAGCAAACCGAAACCAATATGGCGTCGAATAGAACTTGCGTTTTGCCAAAAATAGATTTTTGGTTTTGCCCAATTAAGCAGGGTTCATTGGCACACGGATCCGGTCCGTTTTCAGTCCGTTTGCCTCTAATTTTCCGGATACGACAGCGCAAAAGTCCATTTGATCGATTGTGTACGGACCTGAATCGGACTTTGCTTTACAATCTCGCACGGAACACCCTGCCAATAGATGCGACGTGTGTTCTGAATGAGTTTCTCTGAAGTGCTGTGGACGCATCGTGGAAATTCTGACTGAACTAAGTTTGCATCCCAGAAATCTACCCCCAACATTTTATGCTACCGGTATCCGTTATCAGCCGTAATTAGTTGAGAAGCTGTCCTCAGAATTGCATTAATATGTAAGACGGTCATCCTTTGTTGAAGAGTCGAATAACAAGATATAAAGAATTGATTACAAACGTTCAACAGACTTGGAGATCAGCCGATATTTCACGTGAAGACCTCTTAGAACTTGATCGTGAACTGATCTTGACTGGCCACTTTGATGTCTGTTAAACGGGAAACGAATGAGTAAGCCAACAGAGAAAGTCATTTAGGAGCAATTATGTTGAACACGCAAGGGACAACAACGGTTACCGGTTGTCTCAACCGAAGGGGCATGCTACATGGTTTCCGATTGACGATAACCAAGGTCTCCACATAACTAGTTGACATTTGTGGAAACGAATAGAAACGTAGGATCTAAACGGGCAAAACGCTTCGAAAGGTACATGTACATGTATGCCATCATCATTACAAGTATACGACTATGCAGCAAAATACACATACTTAGTTCATGGTACGCAAAAGGAGCAGTCAGCCGCGCATATTGCCAAAAGATGGCAGCAAAGTTCTAGCGGACCAATACACAGGAAACTCCACTGAGTGGTGCTCGGTCAAGAATGAATGGGTCCGTTACATGCATTGAATTGGGCCGTAGTGACACCTAGTGGTCAACTCGCCGACAGCTCCTATTTTTCAGACTCGGTCCATCCTTTTGGTCTCATCAAGTTTAGGATATAAAACTTGAAACTTCACTGTGTCAAATATACATTTAATTTTAAACCAAATTCAGAAGCCTGCATCAACCATAGGGGTTTTGAAATACTTAAAGCCACACTATGTTAAATTTAGGATTGACGTGCTTACGTCCTCCGACGTTAGTGTAGTGTAAAATGTTCTGTGCTCTGTCTGAATACATTTGAGCTCTGCCTGCAGTTTTTTTCAATGTGTGCTGTAAACTAGGGCTTGACTCTATGAGGTACGTATCAGGCCAGCATTTTGGAAACAATAATGAAGCTATGAGACCTCTTCCTGCACTCTCCTAACACTTTGAAAATACCGTAAAATTCAATACAGGGGGCTTTAACTTTTTATGCCCGCCTGAAATATACGATGCATTGACCGACCAGATGTCAAACTTTAGCAGGTCGAGATAGTAATTTTCAGAGTAAAAGGATTCTTGCTACGATCAACAGAAACTAATGATATAGGACTGGTGGGCATACACCATCTTGCATTTGCAAAACCGAGACTGTTGTCATTTCTGGTGCTTAACGAGCGGCAACGACGTCAAAGCTTTGTGAGCCAAGATGGGTTGAGCGCGATGTGGAAGACCGCACACAGCATCGCTTCTTGCTCAACTTCCGAGTTGCTAATGCAACATTTTTTTCTTACGATACATGCATACCGTGGTTGGTCATGTAACGTGTCAGTGGTTTGATCTGGCGCGTTCAAAGCACCAAGGCATGTACAAGGCACCTCGGCTTGCTGTCCCATGCGACGAAGGTAAAGAGCCAGGGATGGTTAATCCTATATAATGGCCCAGGTTGGATTCTAACCAGGTGTGAAAGGAATCCAAGTCCCCCTGGAATCTAAGTCCGCTCTTATTGTTCAGCGAGGGATTAGAATATATGGCTAGAGAGACCATGGCCATCCGAATATAACCATACAATAGCGGGCTATTGTTTGGCGGACTTGCATTCCTAGGACGCTGATTCCTGTCACACCTGGACTTGCCAAACGGACCGGTCAACTCATGCTATCGAGACTTCAAATGGAAGAGATTGTCAGTGCACGGGGAAAGTTCCTTTCTCGTTTGATATTGAAAACTGATAGAATGGATATACATTTGAATATAAAATCAATCTAAAAACTTGTTTGTCTGCAGGTTAACAAAATTAAGTGAACGTTTTTACGTAGTGGCGACAGGAAAAGTGGGCGGCTGATTGACTTTGTAAAAAAATCAACTTACAGTATAAGGATAATCGTTGAAAGTGACAGACTGATCCTCAGAGAGTTTTTGCCATCTGTTAAATACACTTTATAGTTATTATATTGAGCACTTAAAATGACACCAATTGAATCAAATGTGAACAAGCGACAGGTGACGTTTAAATTTTCATGAATATTTTCTGGCGTGTGCATTACACTGTCGATGTTAAGATGTTATTGAATACAAAGAGTACGTTAAAGGGAATTAGTCGCGGCAGTCAAAAATGACACTAAGAATAATTTCGTGGCCCACGAAATTCACAATTCAAAATAACAAATTTCGTATGTTAGCGAGAAAAAAAAACAGGAACCTGTATGCATAGATTTATAGTTGACCGTGTCCTAAAATGATTTTCGAAGGCACCAAAGCCACAGCAGTTGTGCAAATATGTTCCTAGTAGGCAATAGATTCCGGGTGAGTGAAGTAATAGATTCAAGATGGCGGTGTTTGACTCTCTATTCAGACACATTGGGTGATATGAATAAAAATCAGTAGGGTGCTAGCTAGTAGTTACTAGAAGTAAAAGTAACTAGTACCAAGTTTTTACTCCAAGTAGAAGTGAACACTTGAATTCATATGAATAAACAGCTGCTTTTACTGCAAAGTAATCACTTCTGCCCTATTAGCTGTTTTTACTCGTCTGAGCCCTGGGTTCGCCGTACTGAAATTAATACTGCTGATTATTCATATCCTCGGCAGTATTTACTGTTTTTGGAGTAACTACTGCACTAGTATTAAGTAATACTTATTAGTAGTAGCTACAAGTAATTACTGACAGTAGTTACTCCTGTTTTATTCATATAGTCACCAGTAAATATTTCAAAAACTGGAGTAAAAGTTATTACTTATTTTTATTCATATCACCCATTGTCTGGCACAACCAGTTCGCTTTAAAGCGAGATTCTTGCAATCGATGACAACCACACATTTGTCACCTAATGTTTCCTTTTCCATTCTGTTAAATCGAATTGATAGCGGATTTTATTTACATTTGGCTGGTGTTTGTAAACACAAAATTTCAGCCAATCAGAATGCACGAACATTTCTTTCCTGACATTCTGGAGAAGTTTGTTTACATTTTTTTCCCGAAAATTCGTCCCCTTTCAAATTCTATTTCTGAATCAATTTTTTTCGATATGAATTCGCTTTAAGTGATCATTGACTGTTTGAGGGATTTACAAGTAAGGTCAATACAAAGCTGTCCATTTATTTGCGTTGCCATCCATTAAAAAACTAATGTAGATGTTCATGTAATGTAGGCTAAGCATCAATTATCATTTATTCCAAGTACTCAATCAGTCAGTCCAGGAATAGTAGTGAATTACAGCGTCATTAAGAGCTGCAAATGTCACACAAAAACTATTTTTTATCATTGAAATACATGTATGACGTCTTTTGTGCTGATATTTTATCAGTTATCAGCGTCAGAAAATTATCTAATCTGTTGTTATATAACATTGCACTATAACGCTGTAGCTACAGTTGGTACGGTATCGACTTGTTAACATCATTATTCTGCACTGATTTAGAAAATGACTTTCATTTTGGTCAACATCTATGTACTTGGCCTACTACCTACACGTGAGGGGGGGGGTTGCTGTGGGTGTGATAGGTTTCGACGAATGCTTCTTTTAGTAGGCCTATTTAAATGAAGCTTTCACATACTTTTGCATATTTTTTACATGTACAATTGTCTAAACATACATGTATTTAATTCGGTTGTTGTCACCAAACCGGCGCATTTTTACGCCACCTCGTCGTCAAAACATAATTCTGAACATAGACTGAAAATTCATTGAAATATTGTATCTAATGACACCAGTTGAGGTGCATGCGACTACAATTTGTTAACGTTTCTTTCCGCAACCTCAGAATGCTCAATCTACGGACTATAACACAATGCTTCTTTTGATATAAAATGTACATTGTACCTGCATTCATCCAAGATACAGAATAGCACAAAATTGACACACAAAATGATAATAAGCAAGAAGTCAATCTCCAGAATTCACGAATTTACGACCCCAACCGGGGTCTTTTTCAAGTGGAACTTTACAATCTGAAACTCTAGAAAAGACTTGCATTCATCAATTATTAATTGCAACTCTGAGCTTCATTATTTTTACGGTATGTCCATTAGTTGTGGTTCCCATCTACATTATATTTGCTTAGTTTTAGCTTCTTTATCTCATCAATTGTGAAGCCTTTCAAGTGCTTCATTCTCATATCAGATCTAATTAACACTCTCATAGAGGCATTAAAGGGAATCTCCTTCCAATTTAGAGAAAGTGCGACGGAACAGCTTTGCTTAATGTACTCAGTTGTGCATTTCGAGGACATTCATGGAAGATTCGTAACGTAACGATGTCCAAAATACAGCACAAACAAAACGACACACAAAGTGACAAGTATAGGTAACGTCGTCTCTGAATTTCGCAAATTTTCGACCCCAACCGCGGTCTTCCTCAAGCAATTTCCCCAGGCACTCGGGATCTGTACTAGAAAGTGCCTGAGGAAGACCCCAGTTGGGGTCGAAAATTGGCGAAATTCGGAGACGACTTTACTTATACTTAACGTAACGATGGAGTGAATTAACCTTTTTAACTTTGAATTCAATCTGCTATACGTCGTTTCCTTACTTAAGAATACTAGTACTAGTATTCCAAAACATAAAAATATAGCTTTCATGGCTCCCTACCAAATCAGATGAAGATTTGTTCATGTCAGGCAAAGACAAACACATCATTCACAAGGCAAGTTTCGATACTCTAGCCCAAAAACGACACTGAAGAAACAAGCCAGTCCTGACGAAGGTGGAAAAGTAACACTGGCAGTTACTTGAGAAGTCCTCTACGAGAACTATGGCAGTTTATAGCATTACTGGAGAGGGAAAGCTAACACTGCGGATTCGATGGCGATCAACCGGATTAGTCATCGAATATTCTTTGGCGTCGCGTTGAAAGCAATGAGACCTATAAGCTCCCATCCTTAGTATGTCTCGTGTTTTGTGCCCTTGGAAAATTAAAGATAATACATCACGGGTATTTTCGCGGGCCACGAAAATCATTGTTTATTTACATTTTATTTTTGTGTCCAGTCTTTCTTTGTCTTACGAGTAATTTGTTGGTGGCATGCCCCCTCTAGAAATTTTATGATACCGAAACCATTCAATTTGGTGGGTTGGCATGTTTCGAAATCAAACGATAAACGTAAACGTTAGGACAACGTTATTTTTCATACTACACATTACCCAAATTTTATATTGCATTTTCGGTACAAAAATAACGTTGTCGTTAACGTTTACGTTTATCGTTTGATTTCGAAACATCCCTACTGACGACACGCAAACATGCACAGAACTTTTTCTGCGCTGGTGTTTTAGGTGAGCCATTTTACGAAGTTAAGTGCGTACATTTGCGGGTGGTTGTTGCCATGATAATGTCACCCCCTGCATGGATCAAACAACTTTCCATGACGAATTTTTCTAGAAGAATGTTCTACACACCGTGTCCACGGTAGAAGAATGTTCTATACACAGTGTCCACATGTACTGCAGTGCATTTTAACAACAGCGTGAAGTACAAGCAAAAAAAACGCTCGCCAAAGTACAAGTTTGTTACGCAACATTTCTCATGCAAGAGTCACGGTGGTGTAGTGGTTCGGGCCTCCCCCACCAGCGGTCAGAGGGTCCCGGGTTCGAATCCCGCTGGGCGTGAGACGTTGGACAAGTCTCTTTGCCTTACTGGCCTCTCACCACCCAGGTGTATAAATGGGTACCGGTCCGAAATGCTCGGATTGTAGCGCTGAATGAGCAGCTCATCTGAGTTCTACTGAAAGGTTTCAGGATAGACTGGGGTTAAAGTGTAAAGTCGGATGACACCTCTACCGTTGTTGATATCAGAATATAAACCCAAACTTTAACTTTTGAACTTTAACATGTTCTCAAGCGAGATGTCCCATGCAGTTTGTTTTCTTATTTCAGGTTCGCTAACAAGATGTTCCGAGTTATTCTGTTACTTTCCTGCTCTAAAACAACTTAGATGTTCCGCCAGTTTGTTTTGCCAAATTACATGCATATTTCGTTTTTTTCCCAGCGATATTTCATTGTTCTGTTATATTCTTATATTCAACGTAGCATTTGTTGACCAAAGTTTCTCTTTCGTCTTAATCGGTACAAGAAGAGCAGGAAGTAAAGAAGAGACATACTGAATGACAAGCCTTTCGGCGACATGGTTCACTAGAGGTTGATGAAGGGATGTGGGAAAGTTAATGTGTGTTCAATGAGTGTGGTGAATAGTCAGTCAGGAATGTTCACATCATTTGGGAGAAAAATTACCTTTTTTTTGAAGTGACGGTCGGCAGCGCGGGTGAATCTCTGCACGACGGGTGAGCAGACGATCAATGAATCTCAGCGCTGATGACACTGCAGCAGATATCTCTGTTAAGATGTTACGTTACGTCGGTCTTTGGTCGATGACGTAACCACCTCGATCGTCTGCCTCGCAGCACATCATCTGCACGGACGCATCCGCGTGACGTCACCCTATGACGTCACAATTATCGTGACGTCATATCAAACTCTCGATTCCTTGGTAACGACAAAAAACCGTTAGAAACATAATTCTGCCATAGCCTCGTACACATGTGCTTCAAGGTAATTTTTCTCCCAAATGATGACAAATACTTGTTATTTCGGCGTGATCAACGAAAAGAAACTTTGTTATCAATTGTATATTGTTATATTTACGTATCAAGGGAATGAAATTTCTTCTTCAGAAATTAGAGCGGAAACGGCCAAAAATAGCCTCTTCCAAGCTCTCAAATTGCTAATATCTAAAAAAATAGGCCACAATATTTGCCAAATACCACGCAGACACGGGTTTATTATACAAAAATCATACCCTCCAAATTTCAGCCGGAAAGGTTATACCACGGTTGAGAAAATCCGCGAACATCAACCGTGACAGAAAATCAAGGATGAAAATAATGGTCACTCTAGTGAACCAATAAATAACGATATTAGCGAGTTTTCGCAAATCTGACGAAACACGAAGTACAAAATACGAAATTCAGCTTCATTTCCAGGACCTAATGTATTTCTGGAGATGGTTGGTACCGCAAATGTCCCTGCTCCCAGTGCGTCTTTTAGCATATCATGTAAGACCGAGAGAGTTACGGTGCATTTTGAATTTTTAAATTTCGACTTCGTGTCTACGAAGAGGAAACGAAAGATAAATTTCAAAGTTTCAAACCGCAACACTGTCGGTCTATGTGGTCGAAGTCGTGGAAAATCCCCCTAACAGAGAATGCAGAGTAGGAAAATTGAAATGATCCGGAAAAGTCCTCCTACTGCTGAGAGAGTAACCGACGACTACTGATTGAAGCATCTTTTCTTGTAAATGGGCAAACTGGTGTTTAAAGCTACGAACAATGATTCCCAGGTGAAATACGTGTGAGATCAAACAAAGTAATTAGAGATAGAAAACCTCCAATTCACCGAGAAAAAAATCTCGAAAATTTCCGACCGCTTCATTTAATATAATCACTGCTTTATTCATTGAAAAAGCGAGTAATGCGAAGAGATGGCGACATGCTTTGTGTATCCTAGGAAACATAATAAGAGTAATAGCAGAACCTTTGGTAGAAATACTGTCTCTTAGGAATTGAACAATGAAATGAGGGGCTAATTACTGTATTTGATCATGGGGCGATTCGTTTACAAGATTAGTATCTAACTATAGCTGCGCTTCCATTACAGCTTTTAGATTCCGGTCTTAATAGTACCGCATCTAAAATAAGACCGGATATTTCACGGCTTGCGCTTCCACTACTGGATTTGAGGTTAGTAAGCTCGGCTACAGATGGCGATACGTGGAATGAACCGCGTATTGTTCTGGTACTTTCGAGCATGCGCAATGTCGCAAGCGACCTTAAGCCACCTGTAGCCGACCATAGTACATACTACAAATAGATCCGGACTTATTGCCATTCCACTAGAGAAACACCATTGTTGATCCGCATCTAATTGTCCCCCGCAGTCGACAGACTGCAGGGGACTTACAAACGGGTCTCGTCCGTCGTCCACAACACCAACCTCGACATATGGTTACCACTTACACAGCGTGCAATGTACTCATCATACACAACATGCCGCCTGGAAACGAGGTCACGCTCCAGATTTGTTCGTCAATTTAGCAAAGAATGTGACCTTAATTAAATATAATCTCTGCATCAATAGTTCAACTGTAAACAGAACAATAAATGAAAACATTACCAGTGTTTTTCTTAGACTTTTAACTTCCTACGAATACAGAACGACAACCAAATTGCAATGTCGCGATTTGCCGTAAACCAGTCGTCTCACATCATGCAGCATGCTCAGTCACTCACACGTCGTCATGCACCTCCTGAACTGAATAAAAGTCACTTTTCTAGGGTGAAGTGCAGAAATCTTCGCTGCAAACTATTTATTGACCTCTTTCAGGATTGGAAAACTGCCACTAGGCCTACTTAGTTGGTTACAACTGGTGTACTTTGGAGAACATTTGGTGACATTCCACACCGGGTTTGTTTGTTTTCTGCTCTTCCACAGCACTGTTTTACAGTCTGTACATACCCTGTGCTGGCATAAAATAGGCCCAGCGATGTCAGACGCACACACCGCCGTGGAGCTACACTAATCTGCATGCCACCCACACATGCACAACTACAGTTAGTTATGGTAACCATATCGACCAGGCATAGCTTCTTTCACGATATGACATTGACGGCTATTGCGAATTGCCTGGTACGTTATGGTTTACCCATACGCTGCCTGTGGTGCATAGTGTATTTCATGTACTGAACAAAATGACCAATTATTCCCAAACCTTACTAATTTAGAACAAAAAAAAGCCGTGAATCCTTTCATCTATCCTTAAATTTCATAGTGGTATTCCAAAAGACTGAAAAATTGGCACAAATTAGGAAAAAACTTTGATACAAAACTCCGTCGAAATGTGACCAACTCATGTAAACAAGTCGCGAACACGTAGCTGTCACAAGACCAGAGGTCACGTGACTGGGCGTAGTCCTGAGACTGAATGAGAACGAGACTAACGTCAACTGCCATGACTGCGCAACTGCATTGCGCGAGACTCTCATCATGGCGTGTGGCGGCCTGTGCATTTAGTTTCGAGGAGTGGATTTCAAAGTCGAATTGGGAAGTAAAATAACGATGGAATTTTGCTGAATTCACTCGGAAATGGTGTAGTGACGGTAGCTCAATAACACAGGGATACAATATTGTGGATTTTCGTGTTGGTTTGTGAATTAACAGTGGCGCACGGAATTCCGTGCGGGAATTGCTCCACAGGGAATGTATTGGGCGATCTGAGACTCTGTATGCGCGCTATGTAAAAGTCAGTTTGTAAAAGCAAAAGCGGAGCATACAGAGTCCCAGTTACTGAGACTAAACTACAGTAGGCCTACATCATATTGTTGATAGGCCTAGCTACATACTTGGTGACTTCAATATGCCCCCGCATCAAAAATAGCACACCTGCGGGGGACACAGCTTCTCTGATGCCTTGTTTAGATTCGGAGTATGATCGGCTATGCCATCCGAGCTTAATAGATCCGCACTCAATAGAACCGGACTTATCAAACACGGAAATTCTGTAATGGAAGCAGAATAAGAACGGACAAATACCGGCTTTTTTGTAGTGAAAGTGCAGCTTATATTTTGCCCTCTGTTCTGGTGAACCTGCGTGACAAACTAGATTAATAGATGGCGCAGCGAGTATAAGACCCGAATGACGTACCGACGTCACTTTTTTAGCTGTTGACGTCGCGCCGTCAAAAATCTCTGTACATTTTCTACAGAGTTTTCCGGGATTCCCCCCCCCCCCAAAAAACTTTTTTTGGCATCCTGAGGCATTTCTGACAAAACAAAGCAGTGATATATGGAGAACTTCGAAAATGAAACAGGGCCGTGTAATTTAATCTATTAATCGAACCAAACAGAGTGGTTTATTTTGGGGCAAGAAGTAAATGGAAATACTGTTAGAAAATGGGACTGACAGCGCCACGTCGTGGTGTTAGTTCGCGGGTTCCTCATTGTCTGTTGTGGAGGTAAACATGTGCTACATGTAGTTTGCTATATTGGGTGGGCAAATAACCCAAAACACTCAACTCCATAATGCAGTAGGTCAATGATATTTTGTGCCTTATATTTATCACGGATAGCAATTTATGGCAAAATAAATTATGTACCTATGCAAGTAAAACCTCTTAAAATGGCGACGAATTAAAGAGACCAAGTCATTTTAGAAATGGAGCTAGTTCTGGAAATGTTTACCACGACTCTTTTTCAAATAATACATCCACGTAGCTTCTACTTGAATGGGGAACCCGCATGACTGCAGATGGCGCAGTCAGTATAAGACCCGAATGACGTACTGACGTCACTTTTTTCGCTGTTGACGTCACGTCGTCAAAGCATGTGTACATTTCTCTACACAATTTTCTGTGGAAATTTCCCCAAAAGACGTTGTCAGTATTGGCATCCTGTGGCATTTCTGACTAAACAAAGCAGTGATATATGGAGAACTTTGAACATGAAACAGGATAGTGTAATTTAATCAAAATTGAACCAAAGAGAGTGGTTTATTTTGGGGCAAGAAGTAAATGGAAATACTGTTAGAAAATAGGACTTCCGGGTCTTACACTGACAGCGCCACGTCGTGGCGTAGTTCTGCGGGTTCCTCATTGCGGTGGCGGGCTGATCAAGAAGTATTGGTCAATTCCAAAGAAGCACCAACACTCCATGCAAGTTACGCTGAAAGGGTAAATGTCGTCCTGGGTATATACAAAGATTACCCAGGATCTCAGTCTTCACTAAAACAATACCCTGGGTGTACTTTCGGTAGACGAACATCACCCAGCATTGTTGTATAATGACACCTGGATTCGAGGTTGTCTCGCCCGTGGTGACGTGACCGCCTGAAGAATGTCATGAACACCTACACTCAACAAGTACCGCGGTGCGAGACCGCGAGATTTCACGGGATTTCTAAATAGGACTCGCTCCTAGGCACAGATTGCTGAAGCTGGGTGATGTTCGGCTACCGAAACTACACCCAGGGTATTGTTTTAGTGAAGACTGAAATCCTGGGTAATCTTTGTATATACCCAGGACGACATCTACCCTTTCAGCGCAAGTTACCCGCCAAAATTTCAAGCGCCTAGAAAAGATTCCGATTTTTTGCACTTTTCACCATTTTTGACGAACAAGGATTGGAATCTCTCCTCTGCCATCCGATGATGATCGCAAACGATTTATTGCGATGTATCTCGAGGAAATGATTACATGATGTCACCACTGACTTATACTCGTGCAATGTCCGAGGACCAACTTTGATGCATGCTAGCCGCATTTAGAAAAAATCCCTCATTTATCATTTTTCTCATAAGGTTGTCACCTGGGTTCCTTTAGAGGAAGGTAAAAAAATATACCTGTACAGAAACACCGTGTCACAAAATCTTCAACAAAGTAATGATAGGTCTGTCGGGGTTTTTTGTCGTTCAGAGATCCTTAAAGCCCCACAGTATTGAATTTTACGATATTTTCAAAATGTTACGAGAGAGCACGAGAGGTCTCGTAGCCTTGTGAAGGTCCCCAAAATGCTTGTCTGATACGTACTTCAGCAAGGCCTAGTTTTCAGCACACTTTAAAAAAAACGACAGGGAGAGCTCTAATGTATTCAGATGGAGCGCAGTACATTTTACACTACGCTGACGTCGTGCACTGACGTCAAGAATCGCGGCGATGATTTGCGTTTTTCAAATTCAATACAGTGGGGCTTTAAGTGGACCAACAAAATATCCGTACCATGCCATACGGTGGTTCCATTGAAACCTGATCTTCGAACTGGTCCTCATCGTTTTGGTTTTAAATCGTCTTCACTCCTCTTTATGTGGTATCTACATGAGCAAGCAAGTCTTTTTAAAGCCTCAGTGTGAAATAAGAAAGTAGATGCTTTCTTCTAGTAGAGGGATCTGTTTCAGAGCAGGTTAGGTGCGTGTAAACTAATGAGAAATACATGTACCAAGGTTCTCATCCCGCAAAAAAAGGAAGAATTTAGGAATTCGTATTCGGACGTTGTATCATCGGCAGCTAACGTTGTCAATTTCGGTTCTATTCACTTGCAAACTTGACGCTAGGTGGCGATATGTGCAATGACGTCAATCATATCGCCACTAGTGACGGTGGTAGGTTTCCATCTTGAAAAGTAGTGCGCGCGCGGAAGGAACAGAAGAAATTCTTCTGTTTGTGAAGCGGTCACCCCATCACTCGTTTTCTACGCTTACAATATAGATCGTTGAAGACAGGTGTATAAAGGTATAGAGTGATACAAGCAACGGTTGAGTAGATGTAAAGTAATAATAAAGTTATTCTGTTTCATTTTCGACAAGGTAAATACTGTTTTCTGCAAATAATACCATTTTGAAAAAGAAGTTCTCATCACGTGATAGACTATAGCCCGCCGACGATGACGTCAGGATTTCAAGATGGCGATTTAGTATCGATGGCAGTGTTAAAATTTTCGTCCAATTATCAAAAAATTTCAACGCTGTCGTGGAGTATGATTCACTTGGTACAAGAATAGATGTGCGCACCCATATGAGACAGAAATTCAGCTTTTTGAGATATCCAAGTCACCGTTCCTCTCGTGAAGACATATAGTTACACGGGATCTTCTTCATCGAATCATCTCGTTCTTGCCCTCGATAGATCTTTTATGACCTTGGGTCTTCCCAGTATTGCGGTAAGCAGACAATGAACGTTGGCACAACCAGCCTCGGTTTTCTGTCCGCAATGTCTGGAAGTGAGTATTTCACTTATATACAGTAAACTCGAGTTTAAACCACCGGTTCATAAGCACACCCACAGTCGAAATGGAAGTGAATAAAACATACCAATTACCACGCTGAATGGCTAGAATTTCTAGAACGATCACAACCCAGTGATGGAATGAATAGTTGCTTAAGGGCTAGGGTGAAACTGACCCTACTTTGGGTGGGCTTATCAACATACTGAACCGGTGGTTTAAACTCGAGCTTACTGTATACTGTTTATTTCGTACAAATTAGTACAATTTGGCGTGAGTGAACAAGGGGAAAAAAGTGCATAGTGAGGTTGGTGCAGGCAAAAAAAATTGAGCAATGATATTAAACCGAGTACAAAGAAAAGAAGTAGAACAATACCAACATCTACTTCACGGTGGAACATCTTGACCGATGCCAAGGCGATGTAATTTGCAGATGACATAGTTGTAGGATATCTATTTTATTGCTGTTTCTTTATCTTTGGCGAAATTGCAATTGAACCTGCGCGGTCTCATAAAGCCGTGGTCACTGGTCTAATCGGTTCAAATAGGGCATTAATTTAATTTGATCCAATCACTGTATCTTGATAACTTGCACAGCTTGTGAAGCCATTATCTCAGCACGCAACAGGAGGCTTACAAGATGACGCCGTTCAATCCTTTTATGGAAGTGACTTGAAGGAAGAAGTATGTTTTCTACCTCTTCATCTAAAGCCTTGTTCACACTGCAGGCGCGGCGCGATCTGAACAATTGTGAACAAGGCTTTAAACCTTGTGCACACTGGCGGCGCGGTGCGATGTGGTGCGATGGGTTGAAAAAATCGCCAAGCGGTGTCAGTTTTGACATAGCGCGGCGCGACGCGACGCGGTTGCGTGCGGTGGTCATGATTAGCGGAAGTGACATCATTCGTGTCATTCAAATTGTGCCAGCTATGCCGGTATCCTCTCGCGGCAGGCGATTCGACGCGGAAAATACTGCAGGAGCGATCGGGGGCGGTGGAAATCGCTGGCGTCGCGTCCTACCGCTTCTTACCGCATCACGTCGCACCGCACCTGTGAACAGCTATAGGCTTTAACAGTGGAAACAATCAGGCTTGAAAAATTTCCTATCGCACCGCGTCGCAACGCGCCTGCAGTGTGAACAAGGCTTAATCGAACTGTTAAGTCATTCGCTTCTTAGCATAGCATAGCAATTGGGGCTTTATGGTCCTGTTGGATCTTTGCCCAGGGTAATCTTTTGAATTTATCATTAGCATTGTCTCCCTTCATTTACGTGAGAATTCATTACCGGTGTAACGTTTTTCAGTGAGGCCCGTGTGCCAGTGTGACATAATAGATTGACGGAATAAGCGACTTGATAATGAGCGACACACAGAGAAACAGCGAGTCCGTTTCCCAGTGTGTTGATCAGAAAGGGCCTATTGACAAACGCCAAACCCGGCTGTGCATATATTACAACCAGAAAATGGCGCATACTGGTCGCTAATGGCACGAGAATACAGTATATGAGTAACAGAAAAGTGAGAGGGGAGGAGGATTTTACATTTAACCTCAGACGAATTTCATTGTAACCGTAAGCAAATTGGTGTGTTTAGTGGAATTTGGGCATCTTCATTTTTGGCGTTTTAAAAATTTTGTTGAGGTTGCAGTGGTTTATTTTGCGTTAGTTTTCGGGTTTTGGGTTGGCTCCCTGCTCCCCTCTCAATTTCCTATTACTGGAGGACAGCGCCAGAAAAGTTCATTGCCATTGGAACAATATTTATGCCATAAGTGGTTTTTCGACTGTTAGGGAGGTTGAGATCAGAAATCACGGATCCTTACGTATGCGGATCGAAATGTACACAAAATGTGTCCTCGTTGTACAGAATTTTATCCGTATACGTATAAGGATCCGTGATAAGTCGCTGATCTCAACCTCCCTAATGTCTCAAAAAATAAAAGTAGTGGGTAATAGAATGGAATCAAACATAAAGGTTCAACTTATAAATTTAGCATTTTATAAATATGGAGAGTATCCCTTTAAACCTCAACAGATTTGCATTCTGACACTTCCATTTGATTACACAAGACCCTTCTGCATGTTTAGTGCAAATTTTGTTGAATTCCGACTGATCTTATGATACAAAAGGGCTGAATTAATGAGAAACCCACGAACGATGAGAGCGCAGGGTGATCTGTGTACATTTGAATGAGCTAACGTCCATTTGCACATGGAACACTAATTGTGCTGAAAATAGCTCTGTTATCCTCAGAAATGGAATTCACGGCCTCAGGTTGACAGATTCATGTACCCCCACTACCGGTACCATAAAAAATTTGAAGCCCCTGCCTATTACGTTAAGCCAAAATTCAGGCAGTGAGAGACATCTGGTGACAACACATGAAGTGTATCCCTCAGTTACTTCATCGTTCGCAGTTAAACCTTTATGTTTGATTCCTTTATGGTAATAGGCTTCGATCGATGTCTCTGAATATTAAATCGAAAACATTGCCGAGAAATTGCGGGACCATTTAAAGGATTTATGGATGACGCGTTGTCTGAAGATATAGTCAATACCTCTGACAGCGAGTCAGTAAAATGACATTAAAGGTTTGTGTGTACCCGCTAAGATAATGGCTTCACAAGCTGTGCAAGTTCTTCAGGTGCACTGATTGGATCAAATTAAATTGATGCTCATCTGTGAAGCTACTTGAACGATCCACGACCATGACCACGGTTTCATGAGACCATGCAGGTTCTATTGCAATTTCGCCAAAGATAAAGAGCTAACAAAGCAGTTTGATAAATAAAACTGATCGTGCCATTGGCACATTCGGAACGACCTGAGGCGAACTGCTTATCTGTCCACTGGGCGGCGCATTTCACCTCCGAGCGGACACAAGTCCAAGGCAGCCATATTGTTCATCAACAAACCCACGTGACCGACCGTGGGACTATTTTGGCAGAATTTTGGCCTGTTAAGATGTTCAACCTTATTTGCTGGATAAGTTGAGGCATATTAGGCTACAGTTGGGGTCAGAAGTTTACATACACTTTGGTAAAAAATATTCAACTCAAATTTTCAAAAGGTTTTATTGTTCTTTCAAAAACTTTTTATCGCAGTAACCAGCCGGCCACGTAGAATGGCATGAATGATAGAAAGGTGTTGGTGCTATTGCATATAGATGGCATCATGTATGATGAACTTGCGGTAAAAAAAATTCAATGCCGTGCCGGTCCTTGGTTAATATGATCTTCGGTGAACAGGATGTGAATGCACTGGGTTCAGTTGGGGTGAATGTGAATTAGGCCTAAAAAGCAATGTATCTTGAATGGATTGTTTGTTCATATCGGCTAGGCCATTCGATATTCTGTTTGTTTTGTCGAGAATTTCTGTGTCACGTGTCACTTGAATGAATGCTTAGGCCTAGGCTAGGCCTAGCTGGTCACATTTACCACTTGCTTCCAATCTGTGCTGGCGATAAAATCGCCGGTAGAAACCAGGTGATTTCTCGGGGCTACTCCAATCTTCTGCCATATCTGCCATTACTGTGCGTGAATGGGGCCGGGTTTGATGCATGCCATGTGCTTGGTATCATGAGGGCACAGTCTAGCGGTAGCTTCAATCTTGACACTAGAGGGTCTACCTCTAGTATCGTTCGAAGGTAACCATCTTGAAAAGTAGTCCAGCGGAGGATTAAAAGGAGGAATATCTACCAATGTGATCAGGCTCCTAATGGTAACTCCGTTAGGAGGAGTGATGCGGTCAAACATGGCGGCGACTTCTCGATGACAGTGTCTATTTGTGTAACATAGTGGAGAAAATCGGCACTGTTGTAGAGTTTGCTATAAATCATGGTGACCAGGTGGCGAGGTTGATCACTGTAAACCTGCAGACCAAACTGAAATAAAAACTCGCCAA
>NMRB01003058.1:0-19181 GCA_002633025.1 Notospermus geniculatus
ACCTCCTTGTTCTTCAACCTCCTTGTTCGTCGCAAAAAGAATTAAACTGCCGCATTTTATTCTTGATTTGTGTTTTTATATCTGTTTCTACAAAAGAAGATCTCGTTTCGCAACGTCCTATTTTTGCACATATAACCGCCTATAGATACCGACTCGGTAGAGGATTCTGTCAAGATGGCGGACGTTTTGGCGCGAAAAACACGTGGAATGCGGGTCCTTGTCAATATTTTTAAAAATATTATTTGAATATTTTCTTTACAAATAGCCTTATTTATTCATCATGAATGGGCTTGTAATATCGTTTATCCACCCGTGAATGCCGGAGTTAGGTAACAGTTTTGAAATGCAAATACTGAGCCGATTAGGGAAGAGGATTATGGAAGGTTGCTATTGCGGGTGAAAACTTAGTATAAACAAACCAAGATGGCGGCGATGGGCCAGAAGCGGTAGTTTGACAGTCCAGAAAGTGGAGAATTATACCACCCGTGCTGAATAAATTACTTGATCATTCAATACAGACGGTGGAAACGCAGTGGAGCTTACTTGTGGACTGTTTTCTGTGACTTTCTTTGCGGTGTTTTTCAGTGGGAGATATGTCTGACACCACAAGACGCACGAGCTTTACACAACACCACAAACGTGTGGCAGTTGATGAGAACAAGTCGAAGTCGAGATTGGCAGCGCTGGGTCCTGGCGAAAATATCAAGGAAAAACAGGTAGGATCACAATATCATTGTCTCTGTTGTATCATTTGCCATTCCTTTCCTTCTAAAACCCCTTGGCAATGGCCGTTAGGACTAGATGATGAGAATGGTGAGGGCGGGAATCTCAGACTCCTACACCATCACCATGTACACTGCTAGATGGCTTTGCTGTAAAGGCCTGCTATCCCAGGAGTTAGGCCCTGGGGCCTGTCCAGTCGATTGGACCAAATTGGAATAAGGACCGTGAGGACAGCATGTCATCACACGCATCGGGAGGGGTTGAGGCTGTCAGTAGATAGGCCTAAGTGTAAAGCTCTCTCCCTTACAGATGGGAGAGGGCTTTACCTCTGTTTCCTCCCCACAACCGACAGCCCACCAGCCTGTGATGTGATCATCTTCATCACTGACTGTCAACTGGCAGTAAGTCTTGGGCATAGGCCTATTGGGCTATGGATGTCCACCGCAGGCCCTGGTCCTGCCCCTGCCTAGTCTCCCCTACTGTGAGGATATTTTCATCTCCCCCCACAAAATTATTGCTAATCAATCCCATATTTAGGGCAAAATGTGTTGTCTTCATTGACCTGGAGTGCGTAAACTTCAGAGCAAACTGGACTGCATAAACCCACACTAAAAATCTCTCAAAATATATTTCCCTTATAAATTCTACCTTTCATTTTCATGTTCATAGAAAGATGGCATATTCATGTAGTTTGTCCATAATAGCCATGTCTTATGGTTAGTATTAGCTATTTACCCTTATCATTGAATCTTTTATGAACATTGAAAGGGAATCCCAGTCAACTCCCTTGAAATCTTTGGCATTTCTTCTGGTGCATAATAGTTGGAACTGTCAGATTCAGTGGCCTGTCATTCACCTCCAACCTCAAGTACAAAGATGACTATTGTATACTAGAACTTTCACATTTAAGGTGAAGTGATTTTGTTGTCAGGACTCATTGAGAAGACTTTGATGACAGTGAAACTTGTACAGCGAAATCTTCTTCCATTGTGGGTACCTCATTGTGGGACTTGGAGGAATCCATTCAGTATAATTCCTCCAAGGTGGAACTGAACTATGTTGTCCTCAAAAAGGAGATGCCGTGCTGGCCGAGGACAGGCGTCCCTATTAAGAGGGTTCCACTTCATGTAATTCACCCACCTTGCTTGTAAATTATAACACAGACACAGACATATTGAATAAATATGAAGGACTGTTTACTTAATCAGTATTCGTAAAATATATAATTCATTTGATGTGTACCCACATCAAATAATTTCTATCGTGGATGAGCAATATTGAATTTCGATACCAATGCGGCATATTTCTTTTATGTGCGAATATACTTGTTTATTTAGTAATCTGAATCAATGTTGCCTATGGGAGCAATTGTGAACACTCAGGACAGTTCGCTCTGAACCCCCAGAATTGCTACTCCAAGTGCAGTGTGCTAGAAGTGTACAGACCAATGTTAGCAACACATTTACGTTTTGTTGGACTGTCAAATCCATATTTTGCCACAAATATTGTCCATTTGATATCCACTGGAAGACCTGGCTGTCTGGCTGTTTACCAGTTCTCTTATTTCAATACTAATGGGGTATAGAAACGTTTCTAATTTGAATATCATGATTGAAGAGGTGTCCACTAAGGCAGGGTCCACTATGACATGTATCTTTGAAGGAAAATCCTGATCATGGGAGAATTTTAGGGTAGAGTACGATCACTACATATTTTTAAATGTACTATTATTTTCTGTATAAGGTTATTTTTTATCTACATATACCAAATATTCTAATCCAATGACATGAACAAACAGCTAGAAGGGATAATACGTACTTAAAGGCAGACATCATAGCCAATTTTTACTTGCTAAGTATCTACATGTACATGTATAGGCCTTGGACGGCATTACATGTAAGTGGCTCAACAGATTGAAATCAAAGCTAAATTAGCTATATTGTTCAGCCGCATAGCCTGCTGTGTCTCAAGGGTTGTGGGGACAATAAAATAGTGATTAAGTCCCATCTGTGTTTTCCTTGACTGAACACCCTGCAAGTGTGGCGCGGAACCCCTCTAATTAAGGACGCGCAGGGACCCCTCTATTAATGACACGTCTGGGACAGGCAGATGTTGTCCCTGATTGAGGTGTCTTGATTACAGAGATCAGAGTAGAGAGAAAGGAACCCAGAACCGGTGAAGTTATCCCTGCCCAGTAAACACCAACAAGGGCCTACTTAAAAACAAAGTAAGCACATCATGTGCATGTCTATTTACATAAATGAGCTTTATTTTATCAGTCGGTACTCTCAGTGGGAAACGAACCATAAAGGCATGTGTAGAGACAGGCTTGTTCATAAAATGTGTTAATTAGTCATGCAGGGCAGCTCAGCAGGATTCTATACTTTTAGTTCCAGCCTTTCTTGGTAGATGGCAGCAGCTGTACACCTGGCATTGTGTCGCCAAGCAACGTGTAAACATAACAGCCCATGTGCCACAAGTCATCGCTCATAATAATAGATTGAGTAGTCTGTCCTGGTACCACCAGGTGTGACTATGGGCTGTGTGGTGTGCAAACAGAAATACTACCGCTACATATAATTTAGGTAAATAAATGCCAAAAAAAGTGCAATAATCATCTATCGCCCCAATGACCTAAGTTTTCGATGTCACCAATAGGGATTGGTGTGAAGCTGCGAGAAGTCTCTTGTTCTGGCTGTAAACCCCGCTGTGTTGGCTTGTTTCCCATTCCATTTTCTCAAGTCGAGATTTCTGTTGACAATCATCAGGGCCAACCGCACAGAACGTCCAAGAGTGCTTTCGGTGCCTATCAGCGGTTTAGTTAAACTGCCGATAGGCACCACCGGTAGCACTATCGGACTTTCTTTGCTGTTGGCCCTGATCGATAAGAAACCTCATCCATGGTTTAGCTTAGCAATTTGCCACTCTTTGTTTTATGAAAAAATGAGGGTGGGGGACATCTCTTAGGCATGAACCCTAAACATGCTACCGCCTTACAGTGAGGGGCGTCCTCAAGGAACCAGGTTTAACTTCCCACAGTCACTCACATTTCACTTGTACAGTCTTCCTCCAAGGTCTAATACACATTGCATGACATGTGTCCTTTCATGGGTTAGATCGTGACAAGTGAACGGTTATTTTTGCATCTTCATCTTCACTGACACTGGGTGAATCTAAATTCTTCTTCCAAATTTGATGTCTTCTGACTTCAGGAAGAATTTATATTTTAGCGACTCGCTCTTGATGTTCACCCAGGATTTTTCGGAAAGTAGCTGAAGCCCAAAACTGAGAACCCCTGTCAGTCCCAAAGGTGTCCCTAATAGAGAGGTTCCATTATATTTTTCTCAATTATTTCTCTTATTGTCTCAGTAAACTCATTGCCATCACAAATTGATACATCAGAAATTATGGACCGTGCAAACAAACGAGGTTATTGTTTCATATTGATCTCCGTGAATCCATTTCCGACATTGTGTCCACTCGTACAAGTGAATTAAACCTCCCTTAGTGGACACCTCTGCCAGGTGGACACCTCCCAATTGAGGACACTGAAGTTTAGTCCCACATTAATCATTATTATTCATTTTTTGATACCCGCAAAATCAGGACACCTCTCAATTAAGGACAGCATATCTCTAGTCCAGACGTTGTCTGCAATAGAGGGGTACTACTGCAATAATCTCTCCTTGGTGAATTTCCGATTTGTTCAATTACCATAAAATGTTAATTACATCGATAACCTTCATGCTGCATTCGTTAATTAAAATTTGTGCTGCGGAACAATCATTTTAACGTAAATTTTCCGTGGGTCTCTTCGAACGGAGCAAACAGACGGCGTCTTACGAATACGTTAATTGTTTTTCCAGCTGTTCAAGTTCTTTGATTGGTCGGAAAATGTGATTGTTTCAGAGAACTCCAGGGAGAACGGCGCCTTTATTATTATTGTTTCTGTATTGAAAAGAAAATGTGTGCTTTCTTAAGGAAAATGAAATCAGACGGTGGGTTTAAACATTTGAAATGTCAACGAAATTGAGATTTTTCTCTCTGTAATTGTTAATTCTGGCAAGTTGGACCAAGGCAACTTTTGGCACAGGACACACGGACAAGTTGATTACAAGAGTGGTGGTGGTAAATTTTTGTAAATTTTTCATTTTCTTGGGTGGATATTCCGTGCGACATCGAGTTTCTTCATCTCATTTCAATCTTTGCTGTCAGTCGTCAGTAGGCCTCGGTGTTGACAGTTCCAGAATTTGTGATTCGTTCTCGGAAATATTGTATCAAACTACTGATGTGAGAAACTCATTCTTCAGCATTTCTTGACTTTGTGGAGATTTATGCAAACTTTTTTCATGGAATGACAGGACGATCTCGACTAGGTGACTTTCTTTTCTTGCTTACACTCCAGACTTCTGAAAAACTGAACAGAAGTGATTTCTAGGATGAATTTCGTCTTTTGTTTTCACGAAAGGTTCAAATCCCCGTTTTGTTTGTAATTGAATTTGCATTCTTGTGGCGATTACTGACAAAATGAATATCGCAACTGGATTAGCAAAATGGAAGAGTTTGGCGGTGAAGAAGAGACGGACTCGATCACGAGTTCTCATGCAGAAATTTGACCAGGTAAGAATTGTAGCCGACACAAGCAGAGATGAAGCCTGTTTTCCTTGGAAGGTGTCACTTTCTTCCCAAACTTTCCTTTTGTGGATCTGCATTCACCATATTTGTTACATAGGCTACCCTCAGGACTTTCATGGGTTAACATTGGCCATTTCTCAGCCAGTAAAGTTCTCAGTCTTTTAAATGGTACAACAAATAAAATTGTCACTTTGGTGATTTATTGCAATTTCTAATGGCCATTTAAAGACAAACATTTTCATCTTTGTGAAAATTATCGTTTGTGATCAAGTCATGATCTGACATATCTTTGAAAAGAGCCAGCGACCCTTGAAATAACTTTCCACGATTATAAACCCGGTGGAGCATGATGTGATAACACCCTTTTGAGTCAAGACATGCAATAAAATTTCACTCTCTGGGTGAATTTGAAATCGTGAGTAAATTTACGCTGAATTCTTGTGGAAAAGGTGGATATTTCTGTCTCGGAGAGCTTTGGATCTTTCTGTGCTGTTTCTATCTGGATGGAATTTCTTCTGATGTTTTGGTTCCTGTCAAAATGTGCTCATCCTTGTGTCGTAATAACTGGGACCATTTGCCAGACTGTCCCCAGGTCCTCGTTTACATACAGATTGTCCACAGGTCTCCATTTGTACGGATATCCCCAGGTCCTCATTTGCACAGACTGTGTGCATACTATTATGAATTCCAGGATTTAGGTTTGAAGTTTAATCTGTCGATATTAGTGGCAGACATGGCAATCTTTGATCTCTGTTAAAATGTGTTGATCATTGTGTGTTAACCCACTGAGGACAGGTCCCCAGTTGCACGGATTGTCCCCAGGTCCCCATTTGTACGGACTTTGTGCATTCTATTGCAAATTTCAGGATTAGGATTTGAATTTTGATATGTGGCAGACTTGACAATCT
Source organism: Notospermus geniculatus (assembly GCA_002633025.1). Taxonomy (NCBI): domain Eukaryota; kingdom Metazoa; phylum Nemertea; class Pilidiophora; order Heteronemertea; family Lineidae; genus Notospermus; species Notospermus geniculatus. The sequence continues at coordinate 6,267 of NMRB01003058.1, forward strand.
TTGATCCCTGTCAAAATATGCGGATACTGGTACTTCCTAATCAACAGTGGGCAAGTCACCAAATCTGCTTTATTTCCACCTGAGACCAGCGGGAATGTGGTTGATTTAAGTAATATCGCGATCTTGTACTTGTCAAGTGCTGTTAGCTGTTACTTTTACCCACCATACACCCACTGATCATTAGATTGGTAGGCAGAAATGTCCTCAGTTGACACCTTGCTCTAGGTTCATTATCATACCCTCATTAAACTCCATTAATCAACTTCCCAAGGGCATTAAAGAGTAGATTTAATTGGCTTTCAGGTCCCTAATGGGTGATTTGAGTATTTTAATCTACGAAGCCATCATCATGCTACAGTACCTGTGACCAGTTGATTGAAATTCAGTTTGAAAAATCTGTCTTCACACCTATTTGCTCTTGAGTGAAACATGTGGATTTTGATCTTGTAACGCCTCAGGATTATTGCCGGTGACAAGTTAGCTACTGTTTTTGGCTCTCACTTATGATTTTTTACCCATCATGAAATTGTCGAATCTTCTTGGCGCCATTGTTGTTGATTTGCTGAAAGAAATACAAACGGGGACCGAGGACACTCATGATGACGTTTCCTTAAAGGTCCTGCTCCACATGACAGTTTCGGGTACGAGTTGGTTCTCAATGGGCAATTCACCATTGTCGGTTTCCTCACAACGTATGCTGAGTCCAGTGACACAAATGACTGCCCATAACTTTCTATGGTTTAATTACCCATAGAGAGCCAACTCACATTAAAAAAACTCTCATGTGCAACACCACCTTTAACCAGTGACTGGATTGTTGAGGTTGTCAGTTTCTTCATAAATTGCCAACATCTTCAGGATCAGTATGATCAGGGCCTAATTTTAAAAAATATCTCATTGAATTGGTTGACTGAAACCCTTCGTTGTCGGTCTAAATACAGTCATGGAAGAAAATTCTTGAAATGATGTGAATACTTTATAAACTGTACCTGAGGAATCGATCGGACCGTCCAGTATACACATTCAAACAAATCTCCGGTCTTGGACTTCCAACAATGGCGGAATCCCCGACACCAGACTCCGCCCTGGCCCCCAGGAAGAGTTTAGGGATGGGGTTGTCTCGTATGAAGAAACGTGGCTTGTTGAATCGTGTCAAGTCCAAGATAAAAGGCCAAGGAATGATTAAATCATTTGTAAGTATTCATCTGTTGTAGCAATTTTGGGAATGTTTTAGGAAACTGATGCTATGGATTCCAATTGAGGTTTCACAAATCGTGAGATGTGCTGATTTAATTATAGACATCAAAATGAATTGAACGGACTAATTCTGCATTTGACTTTTGTGTCCATAATAGAGAGGCGTCCTCCTGGCACAGGTGTTCACTGGGAGAGGTTTAATGGTACTCTGACTAAAGTGATCTTTCACACATTAACCACATAAAACAGAATGTAGTAATATAACACCATTATGTATTCAAATGGTATTATCGTCGTTGTTTAACCCAATCAGATCAGCGTTAATGAAACTTCTCAAGACAAAATCATTTTGCAAACAAGGTTATCAAAACCTAGAGATAATGGAATGACAAAATCATAGCCAACATAGGGAATGTTTATTACACAGGTGTGATAGTTGCCAGGGAAGGTATTCGAAACTGGAGAAATTCACACCCGAATTTCAGCATTTCTAATCATGGATTCTGAAATTCGGAGCATGCAAGTCTATGCGCACAGGAATGCCAGTCTCCTGATGTGAATTTTTTTGCAGAAAAAAAGTTTGAAATTGAGTTTATTTGGAGTTGAAAGTTGGTGTATTACTTCGGAACTGGTGGATTACTCAGGAACTGGAGAAACTGTCCGATTTGACAACCCGGATTTCTTTTGCCCGTGAGAATTGTAGGCCCTTACTAATCCACAATGGCTGAAGGTAGCGGAGGGACTCCGCTCCGCTCCAAGGCCCCGACGTCCCCACTTCTGTCAAAGGGCAAGAAAAAGATGCTTTTAACACGAGTTAAGACCAAATTGAAGGGAAAGAGCATGCTGAAATCATTTGTAAGTACAGTATCCTGTCGTTTTTACCCCTCAGCCCCCAACTGGCTGGAGAGGCATTGCCACCATCCTTGGTGTCCATCTGTCCGTCCGAAGGCAGAGTCCATCCAGACAATACTGACACATTGAGGCTGAGAAGTATCTCCCACTCGAGGGGCAATTTTTGACGTATTATAGATTCTTGATAAGCTGGCATTTTACCCTCAGCTCCAACAGGCTGGAGAGAGGGTGGGTGTCTGTCTGAGGGCTGAGGGTAGGGTCCAACCAGACAAGACATGGGGCTGAGAAGTAGCTCCCACTCTAGGGGCAATTTTTGATGCATTCTAGATAAGCTGGGGAAATTCATCATGTCGTAACTCTTGAAGGCTGCTATATGATGCAACTGAAAGCAGAGGGTCTTTCAAGCAACCGATGATGCAACCGGTTTAATGGTGCCATGCACTGATTGCTGTATGATGCAACCGGTTTAATGGTGCCATGCACTGATTGCTGTATGATGCAACCGGTTTAATGGTGCCATGCACTGATTGCTGTATGATGCAACTGGTTTAATGGTGCCATGCACTGATTGCTGTATGATGCAACTGGTTTAATGGTGCCATGCACTGATTGCTGTATTAATGTAACTGGTTTAATGATCGCACTAATTGCTGCGTTATTCAACTGGTTTAGTGGTGCCACCGATTGCTGTATCTGGAGCTGGAGTGTTGTGAAAGTACCCATTTATGAACCTTCATGTTGCATGTCATTCAGAGGTTTTCTCTGGGTGCTCCAGTTTCCTCCTGCTGTACACGTGATCATCTTGATGACTACAGCGCCACCTGACGTCGTACTTTGTTATGACTTGAGATCAGATCACAATGACCGAGATCATGACAAACAACATCTTTAACTTGTAAAGTCTTTATTTGAAGACATAATCGCCTACCCAGGGCATAATTCCTTTCACTTACAATCAAGTCAGGGGCGGAACTTTGACTTGTCAATTCATTGTCAGGTTAAGTTGTCTTGTCTGGTCATTGTGTGTCAGAAGATGACCTACTTTCATTGTTTGTTTACGTGTTGCTTGGCACCAGGGTGTGCTGCCACCTGTCAGCAAGTTCCATAACTATGTTCGTTGTTTGACAGAGGCTTTTGATGGAAAATAGAGGGTAATAGCAAAAATAGATATCTATTTTTGGTGATAAGAATAAAGAACTAGGAAATGCTTTTGCTTCCTTTCCGCTGTACAAATGCATTGGAAAGTCCTGTACAAAACTGAAGTAAAAGCATTTACTAGGATATTCATAGCACCCTTTGCCCGAGTAAGTCACGGAGGCCAAGGAATTTCATTGGATTTCAAAAGTTCTGCATGATATCGGACTCGTAGTTTGGGCTGGTGTCCGGTTCCATTCCAAAAGAGAAAGCATGATGTCACTCATCTGAAATGAAAACCATGTGTGCAAGAAAGGATTAAATGTAGTAAATTCCACTGTACTCAATCAATTTCATTTTCCAGATCTATCATTCACTTTCTACAAAAGACCATTTGATAACTTGTCTTCAAGTCTTTGTGTGGAAGGATTCCATGGGGTCGTTTGCCTTTGAATAGATTGATCACAATTGGTTGATCTGGGGCACAATGGTTTCCTTTTGCTCGTTGCTAATGTAAACGAAATCGAATAGTGCTGATCAAGGCTTTTCCTTGTGAATGAAATGAAGGTGTGTCTGCATTCCCACTTTCTTCTGATGCTAATAATAATGATAATATCGTGTGGTTACGATATATAGCACCTTTATACTACAGCAGAGTTTTAAAGGCACTTCCCAATGCACAGTCTCTTCAGAAACCATCCTGGCGACTCAAAGAGCAACTCATTCAATGCTTCACTTGATTCTTCCAGACCAGGTGGTGTTGTGTTTCAGCATTGGCTGATGGCTGAGAAGTCCCGAGTTCAATTCCCTCTGAAACGATCAAGTGATGCACTAATGAGCCGCAACTTGAGTTCCCCAGAAAGGTTTCAGGAGGGACTTTTGTGGTAATGTGAAGCACTTGGAGACTGTATCACAGGGGAAAGCGCTTTACAAAGTTTCATATTTAAAAGTGATTGGTTTCATATTGGTGATTGTAAGTTGGTGGTATACAATCACCAATTGAGAATTTACCTATTCCCTCTCTGTAAATAGACCTAATCAAGTTATATAGGGCCTAGGCCTATTTTGAACATAGACGGCAAACAATAAAATAGGGATATGGACAACATGATTCCATGGTTGCCTTGCACGGGAAGTTCTGCCCTAATTAACAAACAAAATTGCCACGAAATGGTTCCTTTCTTTAGGCGAGACAATCTTGATCTAATTCCACGATCGGTGCCATGTCAACTTGACTTGGCATCTGCATACAATCCCGTTAACATGCATACATTTTACTGGCCAAGTTAAGGTGACGCCTAAGTCAAATTGTGTTGATATACCTTGTACAATGTATCGTTTCGGTGGCCAAGTCACGTCAGTAGTAACATTGCATATTGTCAGGAGATTAGGCCGTAGACCTCGCAGGTTTCTAAGCACTGGATTTTCACCTCGATTCACAAACTTTACTTTCGATTTTTTCACCCAGGCTCTTCTTGTACTTGTGGGAAATCCCTTTGGAATAAGTGGTCAGATTTTCAGTTCCCTTGTCATCGTTTTGTGAATTCCTCTTCTGAGACAAAGTTCTCATTTTTGGTAGGATTGTTTGGACCTTGGATACCTTGGCATTTGATATTCTGAACAAAATATGGACTTAAATACTCTTAAATAGACCTTGTATCTTTACTAAGGTGAAATGTACAGATCAAAAGTTTGACAGAAATGTTTCGGCTGAAATTCCTCAAAAATTGTTATTCACAATTTCAATATTTCATGGCTTGGGCCGTGAATTCCTGAGTTATTCCTGCTCACAATATGCTCATTCTTTGATACACTCCAGAAGAATTCTCTTTTCATCTGCGTGTTGATTCAAAAAGCGAAAAAATGACACTTTTTGTTTAGTTTTGTTCTTAAGCGATAATTGTTTATCTATGCTAGTGCGTGTAATCAAACCTATTGTCAGACAAAATCTACTCTTCGCTGAAGAAAAACTGTCTTAAAAAGTACCAAAAGTGATTCTTTCGGTTGAATACCCCTGTCTTGGAGTTTCCCACAAGTTGAACAAGTTGCCGGGAAGGACACACATGGTGTCATAAATTTCTTGCCTTTCTCAGGACTCGAGTTCCACGATAAAATGGATTTGTTATTTGCCTGATTTCCTGACTCCAACCAAAGATGTCGAAGTCAAGGGTGAAGGCCGCGATGGCGGCGAAAGTCGTATCTCAGGATATGTCAGTAAGTTGAGTTATTTTGTGCCTCCTGCACTCACAACCCAACAGGTGGCGCTGCAAGCATAACAGCTGCATGGTATGATAGGCCCGATAGTTTGAACATATTGAAATGCACACAGGCTATGGATTCGGGTTGAGGGTTCAACTCATGACCGAGACACCCCTCACTACAGTAAATGGTGTAACTGTCGTCTAATCCCATGGAACAGGGTACCAGTATCTAGGTTAACGGCTGCTTGTAAGGGTCAGGGGTTAGGGTTAGGATTAGGAGTAGGTTTTAGGGGTCAGGGGTAGGAGGCCAGGTATCAAGGGTTGTGGTATAGGGGCCAGGGGTTTGGATTCAGAGTGGACAACATACACACCCCTACAGCCTCACTAGCCAAGTCCAGACTACCCAAATTTTAACAACCTATTTGGATAATGCTAACGCTAACCATAATCCACTTTTGGACACGTGTGGTAAGAGGTTGGTCAAGTTGGTGTTTGCCTCTGGTCAAACAAAGATGCCTGAAAAAGTTATAACCAATACTGTTCTGAAACCATGCCACAGATGAAAAAGAAATTTAGGGGCCAAATTCATAAAAGGGTGTTTAGACGCGTGTAACTTCGCCAAATGCATGTTGGAAGTGTGTCCATTTTGGGAAGTTACACGCGTCTAAGTCTAAAACACCCTTTATGAATTTGGCCCTATGAGTTTACATGATGTTTGAAAATCAGCATATCCTACTTCAGTGTTCAGTTTTCGTCATACATTACGAATTCACCCGATAAGGAGAATACAGTCTCTTGTTCTATTTCTAAGAGGATTAGACAAATTGTTTGAGAATTTTCTGCCCTGATTATATTCGATGTGCAATGTTGTGTTTAATCTGGTGTAGACGTATTGTTCAGTGATGAATGTTTTGTTGCAATCCGACATGTTCCCGTCGGAGGATTTTATCAGTCGGACATGGATCACTACAGGAATCGTGTCCAGGTAGGCATTTACTGTGTAAGTTTATCATCTTTGAACCTTTCTGTACTGCGGACACTCACTTTAGCGGACACGTCTGCCATTGGGACATAAGGAGACCCAACTTTGGCCCACAACTGGTTTGGTATTTCATTTGGTGGACCAGTTTTCAAGTCTGCATCCAAAATGTTTACATGGGTTGTCAGGATTACAGAGTTCAAACATCTACGCCTGGCACCAGTGAGGTTTTGGGTTTGATTCCCACTGAGTTGTGCCCAGGGGTGGATACAGGATTTCAAGAAAGGGGGCGCACTGTAGGCCTACTAGAAACATTGAAATCTGTGGTGAATTTCAATGATTTGCTCCAAATTTCAGAATTTCACAGTCGATTTTCCAGATTTGTTGGCCAAAAGGGGGCGCCCCCCCCCCTTGGATCTGCACCTGGTGCCAGTGGTTTTATGTGGTAGAGAGTGAGATCTTTCCTCAACATTGTAGGTATTACTAGGGAAAAAGGTCTAAATGTTGTCTAATCCGATGAAACGTGGTAGGCCTACCCAATGTAGGATAACGGGTGCCTGTAAGGACCAGGGGTTAGGGGTTCAGTTATCAAGGGGTGTTGGTTGGGGCGAAGGGTTAGGATTCAGTGGACGACATTCACCCCTTCAGCAGTATTACCAGGGTCTCCGGTTTCCTCCTACAAGACATGATATTGCCTGAGATAGAAACTGGAGTGTCCAGATAAAACCTGCACTGTCAAGTAGATATCCAGAATAGAAGCACAAAAAAACGACACAGAAAATGATGGTAAACATAAAGTCGTCTCCAAATCGTGCAAGATTTACTGTACCTCTACTGTCAAGTGGAGGTACCCTCTCTATCACATGAAGAATGGGTGAGACTGAGGATTGGACCTGGCACCTCAGCAGTGGCAGGCACAGATGTTCCCACTACTCCAATCTGACTGCCTGTCTCTCCCGTGCTAATGGCAATGAATTGCTTCCTTGCTGCTAGGAGACCCAGCTCTCATGCAGACGGGGATTAATCATCTATATTGCAGACGAATTAATGACTTTCACGTCAACATTTATGCGGCAACGCTTTAGATATTTGTCGCTTAATGGCCTGTCATATTGCTGTCATGGTTTTCATTAAGGGTGCAATCACTTTGCAAATTGGCTGAGCTATGCTTTGAAAATCAGCAAGTGAGGACTTGCTACAGGAAAATTACTCGGCGATTTCTTCGCAAAGAAATATTCACAAGAACTGAGCACCAAATACAACATTATTAGCTCTAACACAGTATTTCGCAAATCTATGTACCAGTAAAGCAGGAGGAAACCAGAGTGCCCGGATAAAACCTGTTCTGCAAATCGGTGCGTAAACTATTGATTACTGTTATGCCGCTATATTTTGCAAGGAAATTGCCGTTAATAATTGGCTGGAGTAGCGACAGATTTTGAAATGAGTCGGTTCCATGATCACATCTAATAAAAACCTGTACAGAATTGTACAAAGTTTTAGAGTTGGAGTTGTCTTGCTGAGATGAATCTCAGATCTGTTGCATGACTTGGTGGAGATGTGATGTCATTATGGAGGTGGTTGGTGAGAGATGTTGGCACTTTGCTCAGTTGTACTTCATGGGTTTCAACGGCATGTCGTTACATGTATTTGCTGGTCCTAAAGTGTGGAGACACTGGTAAACTAATTACGATATTATAATTCCTTTTGTCCTATGTTTCCAAGTGCCATTTCATTTCCCTTTTTTATGTGACAGTTTGGCTTTAGCGAGCACGACAGAGCAATTTAACAGCAATTAATACCTGTGTGACCTGACAAAGGATTCCCGCTGAAGGATGACATTTGGGTAGAAATCAGTGCTTGAACAATCAGACAGGCAATGCAAGTTGTGTATTATGTAGTCAAGTCGGGAGTCACCACTTGGAGTTCGGGTTGGAAGGTCGTGGATTTTGCTTCGTACTGAATGTACTGGACTTATTTACAAAGTGTTGTCTACATGTAAATTGGATTATATTTCATAATATTTCATGTTTTGGATCATCTTGAGATGTCATCTGGTCATAGCCGTGTTTTCATAGTGACGGAATATTAGCATTGTTTTTTGCTGGAAACAAGTCATGTACTCTGGAACATCTCTACAAACAAGACCTCTGGGAACTCTGGTTTTCTCCTGCTCCACAATAGGTTTACCCAATATTGTCTATACAGCAAATTTGGCAGGATGAGACCAGAGTGCCCGGAGAAAAAACCTTTGCTGTCAAAGAGAGTCACCCACTCTATCACAAGAAGAACGTGTCTGACCGGGGATTGAACCCGCAACCTCAGAGGTGTCAGACGTTGATGTTTCCAATGTGCCACTCTGACATTGACAGTACTTAACTCATCTGCCCCCAGGTTTGAGCAGACTACAGTATCTTCTGTTAAAGTTTTCTAAAATCCTTGGAAATGAATTGGAAAGAAATTGAAGAAACATTCTTCAGATGGTTGATAGGAACAAACTTTCTTCAAATATTTTCCAATCAATACCACAGGATGTGAAAAAATTTTGACAGAAGATGCCGTCTGCTGGACTCTGGGGTCAGCAAGTTAAAGTGCATTTCACCTGTACCAAATGAAATGTTCCATTTGTTGCATCCTGTACAGAGCTATAAATATATTGCTGAATTGCGATGCATTTATGCAGGTATTTGACGAGATTCTACTTTCGAGACTCAGTCAGGCTTCGCAAAAATCAATGCCCGGCCGATAATTGTTGTGGGTAAACACTTTACTAGGACGGGTATATAGAGACGGGAGTTGGCGATTCAGAAACTGTGAAAAACTGACAAATTTACTTCAGTCGTTCGGTGAATAGTGGAGTATTTGCACGGGTTAAATCGTGTCCAATGTTCTGTTGTAAACAGAAAACTTATGAGATTATACAGGATATTTGCATAAGGAAGAGCATATTTTTTCTCCGCAGGGCGGTTGACGATAATCTCAACAATTGTCCAAGGAGATACCAATATCCTCTGGATGTGTTCATGTACATTGTTTGTAGTGCTTTATGCATTCAGTCCTGGGTGGATATTTTGAGAGTCGAACATGTCGACGACGCGCCGAGGGTCCGTCTTAGTTCCGGCGAGCAAGCAGGTAAATGAAAAAAGTTTTCCATATTAATTTTTTTTCGTGAAAATCACAAATTCTTTCATGTTTTTGTGTATTCATGGTTGTTAATAGTGTTTGAATTAGTGGCTCATCCCCGCAGGGCATTGGCGTTCATTTTCTGGTAGGCCTCGGCCTATACAGAGCATTGGTATTCAGGCCTACCTAGGTATGGTTGTGTATTGTGCAGCATTGGCATGAATTTAGTCTTATAACTCAAATATTGGAAATACGACTCTGTTGGGTGCTGATTGAGTGAAATGGAAAGTTCCTACAGTGATTCTTCAATAGTAGGTACCATAAAACTGAGGGCGCAGGGTGGAATCGGGACTCATGAAAAGGGGGTGCCCAGTACCACTTCATTGAAAATTTCAGAAAAGACTTAAAAATTCACTGTCAGTTTCAACAATTGTTCATAAAATATGAGAGTACCCCCCCCGGCAACTGGAACCACTATTTTATGCTCCCAAAACATCCCAAGGACTTGTGGATCCATTGACTGGTTTTCTCACATCACTATGGCTAATGCAGGAGTCACGGTTCACCAAGGGTTTAACACTAACTCTAACTCTAATGAGGGTTTACATCGCAGGTCCCTGTGAGCACAGTGAAAGCATAGGGAATCAGCTTACGGTTCCACAAAAAGTCATCAAAGGCCCGTGAAAAAGGCATCAGAAATGATATGTCTTCATACCGAGGTTCAATTATCATGATAGGCTTTTTTGTCGACAAACAGTTACCACGGTGATCCATTATCCATATTTTCAAATGAGATTAACATATATAGCGACATCGATGATCAATATGATTGATTCATCCATTGTCTGTCGATGCTTTCATAGACAGTTGTTTAGACGAGATTTGTTATCTTTGTGTTCTTGACTTGGTTGCATCAGTTCATCAGCAATGCTTGCTTCTTGAGATAGTCTCGGCAACTTTTGGATTCACCTTGATCCAGTTCCAATGATTACAATGCCGTCTTTGAGGATCAAGTGCCAATGTGTCTGATTTCTGGATTTGCTTTGATCCACTGAGTTCTGATTATTACAGTGCTCTCTTCAACGATTAATTTCTGATCCAGTTCCAATGATTAGAGTGTCCGATTTGTAGATTTGGTGCGGTCCAGTTCCAATGCTTTCTTCAAGGATTCACTTCTGATCCAGTTCCAATGATTACAGCACCTGGCTTTATGGATTTGTTTTGATCCAGTTCCAATGATTACAGTGCCAAATTTTGTGGATTATCTCCTTCATTTTCAGGAAATATAATGATAATCCCATGCACAACTGAATAGAATTTAACATTGCTCCACTGTGGCTCCACATTTTGGATAATTTAGCGACATGTATCAGCGGAGATTGTCGGTCAGTCATCACAGTGTTGTACGTGTTTAACTTTCACCTACATCTCTTGGTGTCGTGGGTCTGAGTTTGTTTTGTCGCTTTTTGTGGTCGCGGGAATGTTTCACAAACTGTTGCTCATTCAAGTACATTGTTTTCAAGGATAATTTTATTCTGCATGTTGGGAATAAGTCCCGCCCCTGTTTCAATGTCACAATAGGCAGGATTATGAACTCATGGGTAAGGTACGTCTGTGGGTCTTAACTACTAGATATACGGTTGGCCATGTTTTCATCTCAAAGACCACAACCATACAGTTTTGACAACACCTATTATACTAGTATTCCAGTGTGATAGTCAGTCCAATACTGAACTACCTTCAGTTTATCTTCTTCTCACTAGATGTCACTACTCTGTTTCACTGCCGAGTGAGCAACAGGAGTTGCCATAGTTACTGTAAACAAAGCCATTATGGCCTAAAACAATAAGTTCATATTTATAATTGCCGAACATTGTTTTCCATTCACGAATTTTAATATTGCAGAACGTAAAAGCACAATTGCTCTCTAAGTTTCAATGGCCTTTTGTGTGTTCAAATCTTGGCCTTGTGGCCGAGGCCATGTTGAAATAGATTTTGTTGGGTAATGTGAAGTGAATTATAAAGTGTGATATGAGCAAGCAGTGCATACTTTATAAAGCCAATGGGAATTTCGTGTTTGTTTTTTAGGGTGTCACTCTACATTTGGAGAGTAGCAACATCAGGCAGGCATGCAGTCAGGATATGGGCCCAGGCACAGGATGTTATCGCAAACTCGCAGGACAGGACACCAGTCTGATCATGTTGGTTCCCGATCCTGCCACCAGGGGAGGGATACCGAGGCAATACCCCATGCATACAGCGACACTTTGACATGAATAGATGAGCACTTCAGCACTGAATAAGCTGTCTTTCATAGAAAGGTGTCCTCTGCCACAATGTCCTTAATAGAAAGGTCCGACTGTATTTCTGATCCTTTTTGGGTGGAGAACCACGTGCATCATTTGCTTGGCCTAATAAAATTAATGAGCTGATCGGACAGTCAAGCAGTTACATGGGTTCTGGATTGACCCGTCTGTGTAACAGTATAAGCCACTCCTGATCAAAGAGTCTGAGACAATCTTTGCAAAGGAACATTCTGATTATATTTTAATGTGATAAACAAAAGGAATTTGTCATTTTTTATGAAAAATGGAACCGTCAACTCCGAGTTATGGATCACGACAGGCTCCGGTTAATATCACACTGAATCTGGTAGGTGCGGGACCAAATCATATCCACTGGCGTCATCAGGATTTTCCTCCAGTCCCTTAACCTGATAACATTCTCCTGTAGTGTAGGCCTATGGCTTCCTTCTTGCTGTATGTAGAGGTTCTTCACTCACGTCACAACGGTCACGTGACGGCAAAGACTCGGCCATGAAATGGCCGGCGATGACGTCCAAACTATCTCGTCATAACAGTTCGCCGTCAGCATCTGTGTGTTGACGCTGTGTTCATGCCGTGACGTCGTTTGACATTTTGACGACCAATAATGGCGGCATCGTGTCGTCATGAAAATGTGATGTCACGTGAAGAACCTCTATAAGGCCCATTTGCTCAGTGTTATCTCTAGAGATAATAGGTAATGTTGAATTGGGTGCTCAGCCCTAAATTAAATATTCTGACTGCAACAAATTTTGTACGGTATCAATTCGGTGTCCTGCCGCCATTTCTAATTCATTGATTTTCATTCGTGTGGTATCGATGTCACCACCATAATTGGTCTGTCAACATTTGCCTCCATCTTTGTTCCCCGCTGGGAAATATCAAAGCATCATGTTGTCATGGTAACCGTGTGATTGAAAGAGAGGCTTGACTGTGTGACCTTGACCGAATGTGTTGTGGGCCTCTTTATGAATAGGAAACTCTGTGGGAATCGTTTGAATCAATTTTTGTGGTTGATTTGGAATATGAATGTTTTTCAATTTTGGATCAATTTCAAACCTGGTTCATTGGATTGTTTGTTTCATTGTTTTCTGATCTTTCGACA
>NMRB01003058.1:19402-52114 GCA_002633025.1 Notospermus geniculatus
CAACTATGTCATCAAAATCTGAGCTGTTGAATCGCCTGACTTTTTGCATTCATTTCTGCACTGTACTTCCCCAAGCAACGTGTACATCATAAGCCGGCGGCTGAAACCCATGACGTCACGAAAACTTGTGCTGTTCAACCGCCTGACACAATGCACACTTCACTGCCGTACACGACGCAGACCAGTACAGCGCTTGCAACAGGCGGTGGCATATCGTTACGTCAACAATACTTGTGCATCTCCAAAAACACCCAAATATCTTTAAATCCAACATCGCTTTCTCCACAGTAAGAGTCACTATCTACATCTTTCCTAATTATCTATTGATGGGCAGCCATTACAATGAGCAACTTCATCCCCTTGGTACCAAACGAACGCCTATGAGCTACAAACCCGAAAATCACCTACACTATAAAAATATCAGTAGCGATCCATAAAGGCCTTCGTCGTGTGCTGCCGCCGTCGGCGGGTTCCAGGATCATTGCGTCCAGCTCCCAGTCACCGATACCTCTCCCCCTAGGCCTTCTATTGACAAACGTATACTACAACTCATTTTTGATTTGCATATATTTAGAAGACAAGGCCTAACTTGTCACAGAAACAACCGCAGGCAGTTTTTACGTTCTCAAGTTGCACAGGTGTGAAAACTTTGGTCTTTTCAGAGAAAATAGAGAGTAGGATTTCACCTGTGCTGTTTGATCGAATGATTGAATACAGAAATTGAATAATTGATCAAGATAATGATTATTTTAGCCTCTGGTTTAGGCCTATCGGTATATTGTGCAAAAACCTTGGAGGTCATTTCACACTCCGCTTGGCATTAAACACAGAAGTATAAAAACCTTTGCTAGGCAGGTACGCCTGGTTCATCAGTGGATGTACAGAACGGGATAAAAGTGACCGTTTTCAAGTTCAATTACATTTGGATTGTTTCATTCTTAATGGATTTCTCGAGTCTCATTGCACAGTTTTAGGATAAGTTTTGTTTGACATTGACGCAATGACCGCAGCGCTGATTTCAAAGGCTGATCTGAACCTGTTTCAAGTAAGCTGGAGATTTGAACATTTTGATTCGAGACCTGATCGCCAAACCCAATGTATGGAATTCTATTAAAGGGTTGTTAGCATGGCGCCTGGTGACTCTCATCACTGAGTTTCGGTGTAATGTTTTTCATTGTTCCCCATCTGTGAGTGTTCCCTACCCTTCTGAGGAATAAGCTGTGACTTGACAATAGGGCACTCGCAGAGAAACGTGTCGATCTATCTGCCTGTGTTTCCAAAACAATAAAGCGGCACAGAAACACTGGCAGACGTAACACCGGGTTCGGTCCCTAGTTACATCCATTCTTTGTTATGACAGAGATAGCGAAGCAGACGACTTAACTCAATCAATTATCATTCCAGCGGAATGCACCACGCATTATTTTATGTCAACTCATCTTCTGAAAATCTCATCAGCAGCCAAAAATTAGTTTTTTTCTTATATCTTTCTTTCCAGCAAAAATTAAAAGAGGAACGTGAAGCAAAACGAGCTCATCTCGACTCACGCCATGCATACATCCTACAGACAGTCGCCGATAAAATCGGCGTGGACAAATCAGAAGTGGAGGATGCGATTCTCGAGGGAACGCAGATTGAAACGATGGATAGGTTCCTGGCGGCAGACGGAAGCAGCCAGATATTGTTTTATTACCAGGAACCAGAACAAGAAAGGGAATCAGGTGAGTGTTGATGTCAAATTGTTTCGAGGGGGGGGGGGACTTGTTTGGTAATAATGTGAAGCAGTTTAAGACTCTCATACAGTGAACCATTCTCCAGGAATATTCTTATAAAACCTTCACATTATTACTTTTATCATTATGTGTATTCCCTGCATAGTTCATGTGATTTGGCTGCCTTTTATCTGCATTCAGCTGTATAAATTCAAATATAAACATGGCCAGCTTATAGTGGTACAAGTGGCCTTTTACTTTCTATAGCATTTGTAGATTACTGATACCATTCTAGTGAATCACATACCATATCGCTCGTCACTGTTTACAGGGTCGCTAAGGACAACCGTATTCATGAAGTCGCCGTTTTGAACCGCAATACCTGAGCGATAAATTTTAGAACAAAATCAATTAGTGGCAATATTCTGAATATATTCAATGTGTGATGTATTGCGTTGAGTGCTTTCTGGCTTTTCGCAACAATCTATGCAGAAGATTGCTGTGGCTTTCATTGTGGTCAAGTGCGTTTGTTGCACTAAGTCCAATGCAAGTTACCCCAGTACCCTGAAGTAGCAATCAAACTCAATCAAGTTTCCCCACAAGAGTTGCCGAACTTTTCAAATAGGATGGCGCGCGGTAACCATGGTGATACTCTCCATAATTGTAACCCTTGGCGACCGAGAATTGATCGGTTGCTAATTCTATTTTCCAGTGAATGTAGAATTCAAATTCACCCCACGGACCCAGGCAGACATAGCTCGCCGCACATCAACAAGTAATATTTTTAACCCTTTTACTGCATGGATGTGATGTGTCCGTCCCTTGCTTTCGTTCAGCTGTCTTTGCATCATGAGCTTTCAATGTACCACAAGTCCTGAACCAACTACAGCTGTTTCTTGGCTTTCAATGTACCACAAATCCTGAACCAACTAAAACTTTCAGTGCACCTCAAGTCCAGAACCAACTGCAGCTTTTTCTCAGCTTTCAATGTAGGCTACCACAAATCCAGAATCAACTACAGCTGTTTGTCAGCTTTCAGTGTACCTCAAGTCCAGAATCAACTACAGCTGTTTCTCAGGCTTCAGTGTACCTCAAGTCCAGAATCAACTACAGCCGTTTCTCAGGCTTCAGTGTACCCGGTACCTCAAGTCCAGAATCAACTACAGCTGTTTCTCAGGCTTCAGGGTACCTCAAGTCCAGAGAATCAACTACAGCTGTTTCTCGGCTTTCAGTGCACCTCAAGTCCTGAACCAACTACAGCTTTTTCTCAGCTTTCAGTGTACGGTACCTCAAGTCCAGAACAACTACAGCTGTTTTTGTACTGTTTCAAAACTACCTCCAATGTGTCTGATGTCCGCTTTTGCAATGTTTTGGTGTTGATAAAACTTCACGAGTGAACGCTTTTCTATAATTCCACATAAACCAGGGAACGGAATTATGCACCCTTTGAGATGAGACTGTGACGTTGAACTTGACGTCTCCTCAATTCTAAACTTCAACCCCAGATTATCCTTTCTGTTGATTTTGACGTCTGTAATCAGGAAAAATAAAGCACCATTTTGTTTTTGATTTCAGCTGCGGACCATCTACGTCTCGGGCCTCCCACCAACCGACCAGCAAAATCCACCAAACCCAAAGTATTTGTTACAAATGGCCGAGACGTCCCGCTGCACGGGATGTGTTTGATCTTCACAAGGAGTAATCCGTCTGCCGAAATCACAGATGGCTCCATTACCAAGGTCAGTGTTGTTGGAGGAGTAATTTTACCGGTGTTTTTGTACCCAGAGCAATTACAAGTTAAACATTCTAGCTGCTGTTCTTCATGAGATAGGGCCTATTGGCCAAACTCCCGTTTTCAAGATGGCCGACTGGCAGTCATATTTGAAGTCAAAAAGGGTCAAAATTTGCTGTACGCACAGAGGGTACACATTGGACAACTCTTAGCCAGACAATTCATTCCAGGGCAACTTAGAATCAATTTGGTAAATTGTTGAATTTCAGGAGGTGAATTTCATGATCTTGGACACGAATTCTGGCATGGCGAACGGGAAGGGACTTCTTCACGCCGTCGAACATCTTCTATCCAGTTTCTTCATCCCATCGCTACGGAAGATGCAGGCAAACTGGGGAAAACTAAATGACCAGGACGGATCACAAATCCGGACGGACTTTCTAAACACACTCGATTCATTTGTGTCTGTTCTTGTTGGTGAGTGATTCTCTGGTGTTCTGTTTTTAGTGAGGGTATTCTTCTCTCAAAGTAGGCCTAGTTATGCTTTGGTGAGTATATGAGTACTGTTGCCATTTCACAAACATAGGCCTAGTTATGCTGTTTTAAGCTGTACCGGTACGTCGGTGATGAAGATGGCAAACTCAACATTGGCCTATGATGCTCAGATCATGTCCCAGATTTCCTCTAACCTTCAAATGTCGGCCCTGTCCTTGTAGGCCCTACAGCACACAGGCAGGTTTGCGTGTTTGTCATGTTTGTTGTGTATAGACCAGCCATGACTACAGCACACAGCCACACAAATTGTTGTGGCATGTTTTAAACATGATTCCTTAAGTCAACAGGATAAAGTAAATATTCTGAAATGTTCTGAACATGTGTACTTTGAAAATGGCCTCACCGGTTATTTATTCAGTATGACACTCAAAAAATAGGGAGCGGATCACCAAAAATATCATTTATGGTACCGGTAGTGAATTGGTTTTGTATTGGCGCAAAATGGTGGTGTAGTGCTTGAGGGTCAGATCCATGACTAAGAGGCCACGGGTTCGATTCTCAGTCAAGTCACCACTTTGTACTCTCAACTGGTCTGAAAGGATCAAGTAATGCACTGAATGAGCTGCTCCTTGAGTCCACAGTAATGTTTCTGGAGAGACTGGTGTAATAATGTGAAGTGAATCTGGAGCTGTGTATTTCATTCATAAACATGTTCATGTCCTCTCCAGGTGCCCAAGAAAGCCTCGAAGAAAAAGTGTCGTTAAGACCTTGTGAGACGTACGATCTCTCAAAGATTCAGACCCATTCTGACTGCATCATGGTCGCCAATAGCACCGAGTCGCTCGGATACATTGAAGACTGCATCCATGTTTGGGTTCGACAGATTGAACAGGTGTTGGCTGAGAGCGAGCAGATGAGACGTGAGGCGGACGACATTGGTCCACGCGCCGAGTTGGACCACTGGAAGAAACGCATGTCAAAGTTCAATTATTTATTAGATCAGATCAAAGGTCAAGAGGTCAAGGCCGTTCTTGGTGTCATGCAGCAAGCAAAGTCCAAGACTTTGAAGGTATGTCGAGTTGAATCAGTTTCAATTGATGCAGGCCGATATTTTTGATAATTTGGAGGAAACTGCACCGGCATGCCTCCCTTGGATCCGCCCCTGCCTCTGACGATCTCTGTTTTGTTTCCAGACGTGGCAGGAGTTGGACAAGAGAATCACAGACTCCGCCAATGAGGCACGAGACAACGTCAAGTTCCTGTACACCCTGGAGAAGTTCTGCGACCCCCTGTATAACAGCGACCCTGTCGGCATGATGGAGGGCATCCCAGGACTTATCAACGCTATCCGTATGATTCACAGCATATCGCGATACTACAACACGTCAGAGAGAATGACGTCACTCTTTGTCAAGGTATTATATTGTCATCTTTTGTGCTGACTTAAATTACTACTCCCTGTAATCATTTTGCGGTACCGGTACCCCAAAATTGGACGTGGATCGCTTATCATGATGATCTCCTCTCTTTTCCTCAGATCACAAACCAAATGATCACAGCTTGCAAAGCCTACATCACAGTCGATCGCTCCGAAACCATCTGGACACAGCCAAACGAGGAGGTGATTAAAAAATTAAATGACTGTATTGCCCTGAACAAGGAATACCAGCGGTGCTTCCATAAAACGAAGAAAAAACTGGAGGAGAATCCAGAAGAAAGACAATTTGAATTCTCAGAAATGTACATTTTTGGCAAATTTGACACGTTCTGCCGTCGTTTGACGAAAATCATCGACATGTTTAACACAATGGAGGTGTACTCCCATCTACCTGACTCAAAGATTGAAGGTAGGTTCTCCAGTCTTCCAGACTTGCTACGAACACTTTTTAACATCTTTACCGCCATTCAAGTCTTCTGTGCAAAAATTTGGAACTATGGCAAGTTGGGCTGTAAAAGTTTGTCATTGGTCCCCAGAGATACCATGTTTCCAAATTAAAATTACTTTGTTTCTGTCGCCAGGAATGGAAATGGTTGCTGCCAAGTTCAACGTGATCGTGACGTCGATGAAGAAGAAACCGTACGACTACCTCGACCATCGAAAGACGGAGTTTGATTCCGACTTTGAGGAGTTCAAGAGACAGATTCAAGAACTCCATGTAAGTTGGAAACTAAAGATCGTCTAAATCAACCGCTATTGGGCTGTCAGAGTGCAGCCTAGCGCAATGGAAACATCGGCACCTTCACTTCTGAGGTTCTGGGTTCAGTCATGTATTTCAGGTTCAATGGTTGAAATGAACATGAGCAAGTCAGTGATAGTCATTGTCAATTTTTTTCAGCTGTCCATCTGTACGTTCATGGACCAACGTTTTGAGCGGATCAGCAACACACAGCGTGCTCTCTGGATGCTGAGAAAGTTTGAACGCCTTGCGTTGCCCAATCTTGGAATTCACGAGAAATACGCCAGGATTTTGTCACATTATGGCCGAGATATTGAGATGGTGTCCAAGATTTATCAGAAAAATAAGAGTGACCCACCAGTGGCAAGAGATCTGCCACCTATTGCAGGTTAGTAGAACTAGAATCATGTCAAAAAGATGGCATAGTGGCAAGACCGGTACCCGTCACCACGGCACTGAAGCTTCAGGTTCATTCCCCAGTCGGGCCCAGTCTTCAATGATAGGCGCTGATTTCAATCTTAATTCTTCCCTAGGTAAGATCGCATGGGCGCGCCAGCTTTACCGGCGCATCCAGGAGCCCATGGAGCTGTTCCAGCAGCGCCCCAACCTGCTGCAGGGCTCAGACGCCAAGAAAATCATCAGGAACTACAACAAACTGGCAAAAGTGCTCCTAGAATTTGAAGTGCTGTACCATCGGGGTTGGCTCAGACAGGTAAGGGATTGTAATATTGAAATATTTTCTGGGGAACACTGTAGCAGGAAGACTGCTAGCGTCCAATGGAAATACCTAGTAAGTCACATTTTTGGAAAAAATGAGTTAAGGCCAAATTCGTACTTGCTAGGTATTGTTTCATCATAATACACAGTTTTTGTTTGCAAAATGTCCGCCAAAGCCTCGGAATGACAGACGTAAAAACCTAGTAGGTGCTCCACAAGTCATCAGATTTGTGACTTATTATGTAATTATCTTTGCAAACTCAGCATGAAACCAGAGGTAAAACACAGCAAGTCGCATTTAATCCTGTTATATAACATATTTTTAAAAACATCTTAAAATGTACTTCAGAACATTTAATTAGAAGTGTTTTCCACAACAAAACTCTTCCAAGTTGTCATTCCAACTCTGGAAACATAAACCCATTTTTCTCGAAAATACGAAAATGTGACATACTAGGTATTTCCATTGGACACTAGACTGTGGCAACAAAAAATTCAGAATCATTTGAGGAGTAACTTTTGAAGTAATTGCTCCAAGTAACTGCTTCTCTTTTCCAGGTTGAGGCAGCAAAGTCTGGACTTCAAGCTTCCCTTCTAGTCCGTCACCCAGAGACGGGGCAGCTCTATGTGAACTTTGACCCACAGATCCTGACCTTGATCAGGGAGACGGAGTGCATGACACGTCTCGGACTCGATATCCCACAATCTGCCAAAACTCTTCGTCTCAAGCAAGGACACTTTAAGGATAATTACAATTCGTTGAATGTAAGTGAGAATTTACCTTTATATCATTTGGTGTACCGGTAACATTCTTACGGGCAACATTGCCGCAAAATAGGGAAGTACGCAACTTTTGACTGGTATTTATGAGCATTTTTCTCCTCACAGTTGATGCTGCAAGAGAATTCTCGCGTCCGTGCCAAGATTCCCACTGCATTTGACCCGTTGATGGTGCCGCACATCAGCAAAGTTGACGCCGCCATTGAACCTGGTATCACGATGATGATGTGGACTTCTATGAATGTGGACAAGTTCGTCGAAGGTAAGGGACCTCTCTTAACGGACACCTCTGTCAGGAGGACACCAGGGGTGGCCGCGTAGAAACTCCGCCAGCACTAGCGGAGCCCATCTGCCGATAGTGCTGTACATTTTTCTATGCATTTTAACACCGATAGGCTGTCGGAGCACTAGTGGAGTTTCTATGCGGCTACCCCAGATGTGTAGGCAAATCCAAGGCATGTTGCTGTGGTCGCAAACGAGTAGTGAGGGTCTTTCACCATGTCATCACACGGCAAAAATCTCAAGTTTTTCCTTGGACAATTAAAAAAAAGAGTGTCCGTGATAGAGGCTTCAGTGTATTTCATATCCCTGTTTGTTTTTTCCAGGTGTCTATGCTGCACTTGCTGACCTTGAGCTGCTCATGGATCGTGCCAACGATCTGGTTGAGTTCCGAATCGATGCCGTCCTTCGCGAGATGAGCATGTCAACACTCTGTGAACTGCCTGAAGATGAACCGTGGTCGGTCGAAAAATTCCTTGAAAACACTCAGGTATGGTTGTGATTTTCTTCACTAAATTTTTCACTGGTTTTCCAAACCTGTTCCCTGCCGTGATCTGTCCAAGTGGTGCAGTTGAAATATCAGCACCTGTTATGTCTGAGGTTCTGGGTTCGAACACCAGTTGGCCCCACTGTTCGTGTCATAGAGAGGGCAACTCTCTTCCACTCCACAGGCTATTTCCGGGTACTCCAGTTTCCTCCTGCTGTGCATCAATTCAACCAATATGATCTCTAAAGTCAATAATGCCATATTCAGCACTCCACTTTTGATTCGTTATTGTAAAAAATGTTCTAATTATGATGCAATCATCTCTGCAGATGTTATGTGCTCGCGGGGCGCAGACTCTCCAGTCAAAGTCCATCAATGTTGAGGATGCTGCCAACGAACTCATCAACATGCTCTGTATCATTGAGGATGAGGATGAGTACAGGGATGAGTTTGAGGAGGAGGGGGATGATGAAGGTGAGTTGGAGAAAGTCAGGGGGCGCCACCGTGTTAGCACGCTTCTCTGTGAAGTTCAGAATCTTTTGGTACCCACTGACGGTGGGTTTACACTTTGGTCGCATTTCCTCATCTCATACAGTGATCACTGCCGAGTTTGTGTACGTGGCGTGTCTTTGTTAACAGTTTCATTGTAGTTGACCGTCATTGGGCGCCATCGTCCGTCGTCATCCGACATCGCCCAACGATGGCGAGTAGTGCAAACCTGTCTTTTGATGTGACTCTCTTCAGGTGATAGAGTGTTGCTGATCTTGAACAATTTGTGACCTGACCATGGATTCAATCTTGAACTTTCCAATTTCAGAAACAGAGAAGGGCAGCCGAAAGAGTCCTACCGGTTCCCACGGTTCAGGAAGCCCTAAGGGCCCGCGCAAGGCCAAACCCCTTGAAGGAGCAGCCAAGAAGAAGAAGGAGATGAAAGAAAACATCGAGGAGGCTGCAAATGATCTTCTGAATCATTTCAACCATCGTAACCTTGATGCTCTTCTCAAGGTCACACGGAACACGCTGGAGGCGCTGAGGAAGAGAATTACATCTAGCTCAATGGTTCATTATATCGGTAAGTTTGAGGTTATCAACGAACCTCTTCATTACGGACACCTTTTATACCGAGATCAAGAGTCCATAAAAGAGAAAAGTCCAGAATGTCTGAAAATTAGCCAGGGGTCTTTCTCTTTTCAGACAGCAGCAAGGGTGACGTAAAGAAGGATAGCCGGCCCTTCTTCCGCACGAATGCCACCCTCTCGATACCCAACATCGTGATGCAGCCAGCTCTAGACGAGGTACAGCAAGCTGTCAACAAGGCCGCCCAGATGGTCATCGGTGTGTCCAAGGGTGTCTCCCTCTGGAGTAAGGATCGTAAACAGACCGAGAACCGGCCTGGATCAGCCTCGGATAACTTCGAGAGACGTAACAGCATCACGAGTAACGTGCCGTCGGAGAGCTCCCGCAGTGATTTGGTGACGCGTGGTCGGGATAAGGAGGCGACACAGGTCTCCATGGTCACCAAGGACCAGAAGAATAACTATTTTAAGAACGTTTCTGAGAACAAGGAGGTCTCCAAGTTGGCGTCACTGCTTTCTACGTCAATCAATTCAACAAAGAAGGTATGTTATCTTTGGATTCATGTCCAAGAAGTTGAGGGTTCTATTCCTGGTTGAGTCACCATTTTGTCTCTCAACTGGTTGGTAAGAATCAAGTGATGCTGAATGAGCTGCTCCTTGAGTTCCCCAGAAAGGTTTCTGGAGAGAGTGGATTGGTGATGTGAAGCGCTTTGAGAACATATTACAGTGAAAAGTGCTGCATAAAAAAGCTCTCCAAATCTTCGCCAAATATGGTAGCAGTAATTGTCGATCATAAAATAGGTTTTTCAAAATCGATACCCTTCCCCATTCCACGCTGATCATTCTGTAATTATGTCTTTCAGGAGGTGACGACCGCCCTCGACAACTTTGCCCACTACAGTATCCTGTGGGAGAAGGACCGCGACGAGGACTTAGCCGAATTCATGAAACAGGATCCCAAACTGTCTGAGTTCGAGGGTATGATCCGCCATTATGAGGACATGGAGAAGGAGATTATGTCGGAGCCGGAGTGGTACGACGTGGGCGCGATCGCTTTGTATACAGGTCAGAACAGATTTTAAACCTTCTGTTCCTTTGTTTTGAGAGAAAAATTCTGTTACAACCAACATGTCACTTAAATTCAAAGCAATAGAAGATTTGCCCCAAATTACAATGGGATTGGGTGGTGGTGGTGGTGTAGTGGTTAGACTGTTGGACTTGTGGCCGAGAGGCCATGGGTTTGATTTCTGTCAAATCATCATTCTTTCTTCAACAGAAAACCTGAAGTTTGGTCTCCTAACTGAGACTAAAGCGTGGCGACTTCACTATGGAAAAGCGTGCAACACGAAATACCGCACCGAGATGGACGAAACGGTTGAATTCATCGACGAACTCGGCAAGAAACTCTCCCGACCAATCAAGGATCTCGATGACATCAGGATCGCCATGGCGGCGCTTAAGGAGATCCGCAATAATGAGATTCGCATCGACATGGGCATCATGCCGATCGAGGAGTCGTATGCCATGTTGAACAAACACGAGTTGCCGGTACCGCGAGAGGAGGCGGAACGTGTGGATACCATCAGGTACTCGTGGGAGAAACTCCAGGTGCAGGCGTCAGAGGTCCAGACATACCTGTTGAAAATCCAACCCAACTTCCGAACCGAACTCATCGATAATGTTGAAGTGTTTGTTAAGGATTGCAGCAAATTCTATACGGACTACAATGACGTAAGTTTGCAAATGTCACAACACTTTATCTACCGCAAATTTGAAAAAAAACATTGCCACATTGAGTGAAAGTTCTTTCTTTTGATACAACCAGTAAAATCCTGAAGTGGGGAAACATTATTAGACGAAACCTTTCAGCAGATGATATACTTTAGCAGACTGATCTTCACCTCCATCATATTCAAATCATATTCGTTATTTTGTTATTTCAGACGGGGCCGATGGTAGCAGGCGTACCTCCACGCGAAGCGTCCGATCGCCTAATCATCTTCCAAAACAGATTCGATACTCTGTTCCGCGAGTACATCACGTACACCGGCGGCGAGGAACTCTTCGGTCTTCAGGTCACGGCCTACCCTGAACTTCTACAGATCAAGAAGGAGTTGAACCTGCTGCAGAAGTTGTACGGGTTGTACAACGATGTAATCGACACGGTCAACAGTTATTATGATGTGCTGTGGGGTGATGTGGACATTGAGAAGATTAACGTTGAGCTGCAGGAGTTCCAGAACAGGTATACCTTGTCAATTTTGCAATTTGAAATCGCCGAACACAGCATTCTCTGTTGACAAAATAGAGCAAATTTGATATACAACAGGAGGAAACCAGAGTGCCCGGGGAAAGCCGGTGTTGTCAAATACATGTAGAGTCACCCTCTTTATCACATGAAGAGTGGGTCCAGCCAGGTGACAGGTGCCGATGTTTCCTGAGATAGCTCAATGAACGATATCTTTTTCCATTTCAGATGTCGGAAGCTTCCCAAAGCCCTAAAAGAGTGGACGGCGTTTGAAGAGCTGAAGAAAACGGTAGATGATTTCAATGACATGGTCCCGCTTCTTGAACTCATGGCAAATAAAGCCATGAAACCACGTCATTGGCAGCGTATGGCGGAGACAACGGGCCACGTCTTTGACGTCGAAAATGAGAATTTCACGCTGAGGAATATTCTGGAAGCGCCGCTCTTGGCGAATAAGGAAGATATTGAGGTGGGTGGTGCCGTGTTTAGATGGCCTTCGTGCAGTTGTCGTGAGCATCAGCTTGGCTACGGCCTACTTGTGACGGGTCTCCTATGTTGCAACATATGTTGTTGTTGTTATTTAGTTACTAAAAAGCTAAAATCAGCGTTACCTAAACATTTTCTGTTGTTAATATTCAGGATATCTGCATCTCGGCCGTGAAGGAGAAGGACATCGAAGCCAAACTAAAACAGGTGATCGCTGAATGGGGAGGCCACAACTTCCAGTTCGGTAACTTCAAGAATCGTGGCGAGCTGCTGCTGCGTGGGGACACGACCAGCGAGATTGTCTCATTGATGGAGGATTCGTTGATGATTCTCAGTTCGTTGCTTAGCAACAGGTGGGTTTTCCTGGATTTTAGTGTGGCTTGGTGCAAATGAAACCATCGGTTGTTAAGACAACAGACGTTGACGTGCAACTGAAGTGCGAAACGATCTTCAAAGGTGTAATATTGTGTGATATTTGTTGCAGGTACAACGCTCCGTTTAAGAAGCAGATCCAGACCTGGGTACAGAATCTTTCCAACTCGTCCGAGATCATTGAGAATTGGATGACCGTCCAGAACCTGTGGGTTTATCTAGAGGCCGTGTTCGTGGGTGGTGACATCGCTAAACAGCTGCCAAAGGTGAGAGTGACTGTGTTATTGTACTATCCATATCAAAACTTCCTGACCCTCTTCAGTGCCAGCGGTTTTGCCCCAGTGACTAACATCTTTGTTCTGCCTTCCAGGAAGCCAAACGTTTCTCAAACATCGACAAATCATGGGTGAAGATTATGACCCGGGCCCACGAGACGACCAACGTCATCCAGTGCTGCGTTGGGGATGACATGCTCAGCCAACTACTGCCACATCTTCTAGAGCAACTTGAGCTTTGCCAGAAGTCTCTAACTGGGTAAGGATGAAGTGGATCCTCTTTTGAAGTTACGTCCCTTGTGGGGTCCAAGTTTACAGGTGTCAGTCTTGGCCCTCTTGGCAGTTTCGTGTTTCCCAAGTCCTGCAAGGTCGTGTAGCCAGGGTGGGGTTGGGCCAAGACGTTCTGCATGTTCGGCACACATGAAAGTTTGCCTTGGGGACCAAGATCATGGCAAATAGCAATGAGGGAAGTTTACATAGTAACATCAGAATTCACTTTCAACTCTTCCCTTCAGGTACTTGGAGAAGAAACGTCTCCTCTTCCCACGATTTTTCTTCGTCTCCGACCCCGCCCTTCTTGAGATCCTCGGTCAGGCGAGTGACCCACACACCATCCAGGCTCACCTTCTCAGTGTGTTCGACAACATCAAGACCGTCAAATTCCACGAGAAACAATATGAGACGATTCTGTCGATCTTCTCATCGGAGGGAGAGACAATTGATGTAAGTTTTGTCGCAAAGAATTTCATTCTTGTCTTTTCACCACCAAAGTATAAACCTGCCTTAAGTCATCTTGTCTCTGTTTTTAGCTTGAAAAACCCGTCCGAGCGGAAGGCAACGTCGAAGTCTGGCTGATGGAACTCATGAAAATGGCCTTCAAGTCCCTGCACGGTGTCATTCGAACAGCCGCCATGGCCATCCAGGACAGCAGTTTCAACCTCCTCGAGTTCTTGAGTATGTTCCCGGCCCAGGTTGGAATTCTCGGCATCCAGATGATCTGGACCCGCGACTCGACGGATGCGCTCCAGAATGCCAAATACGACAAGAAGGTCATGCAGCAGACGAATCAAGCGTTCTTGGAATTGTTGAATATTTTGATCGAGCAGACGACGCGAGATTTAACGAAAGTTGAAAGGACGAAGTTTGAGACGTTGATCACGATTCACGTGCATCAGAGGGATATCTTTGATGAATTGGTAAGTTGGTCGCACGGTGGAAGGGCTTTAGGCCCCTTCTGGCTTCCTAAAGGGAGTGGAGATCTTCCTGGTAGCATTCTTAATTCTTACCCACAATCCTCTTCTCTTACAGTGTCGTATGCACATCAAATCTCCAACAGACTTTGAATGGCAGAAACAGTCTCGGTTCTACTTCGTCGAGGACACTGACAAATGCATCATCTCAATCACTGATGTCGATTTTGAATATCAGAATGAATTCCTCGGGTGCACAGAACGTCTCGTCATCACGCCCCTAACTGACAGGTGTTACATCACACTAGCTCAGGCCCTCGGTATGTCAATGGGCGGCGCCCCGGCTGGGCCTGCCGGTACAGGCAAAACTGAAACTGTAAAAGACATGGGGCGCTGTCTTGGCAAGTACGTTGTCGTGTTCAACTGTTCTGATCAGATGGACTTCCGCGGTCTCGGTCGTATCTACAAAGGGCTCGCCCAATCAGGATCCTGGGGCTGCTTCGACGAATTCAATCGTATCGAGCTCCCCGTGTTGTCAGTCGCCGCCCAGCAGATCGCCATCGTGTTACAGTGCAGGAAGGAACGCAAGAAGCAGTTTATCTTCACAGATGGCGACACTGTCTCCATGAATCCTGAGTTTGGCATCTTTTTGACGATGGTGAGTGAGAATTTTGATACTGTAAACCCCTTTATATTCATAAGCCCAAGATTGGCATCATCTAAGAATCGAACCTGTAGCCCCTCAGACACAACTCCATTCCTCACGCACTACGCCAACATACTCTTACAGCTGTCATCCTTACTTTCCTCTTCATCTTCTAGAACCCTGGTTACGCCGGTCGTCAGGAACTCCCCGAGAACTTGAAGATCAACTTCCGTACCGTCGCCATGATGGTGCCTGATCGTCAGATCATCATCCGTGTCAAATTGGCCAGTGTTGGTTTCCAAGACAACATTGTACTCGCCAGAAAGTTCTTCACGTTGTATAAACTCTGTGAGGAGCAGTTGACGAAACAGGTATGTTGAAGACACTATCAGATCTGCTCTCCACATGACTTTTCTCCTGTGACTTGGTTCTCTATGGACAAATTGCTGTCACTTTGCCTGGCATTGACATCGAAAATCAAACAACATCTTTTATCTCTTCCGTAGGTCCACTACGATTTCGGTCTGAGGAACATCCTGTCCGTCCTCCGTACCCTCGGAACAAACAAACGCCAGAACCCAGACGACACGGAGCAGACGATCGTGATGAGAGTCTTACGAGACATGAACTTGTCAAAACTCGTCGACCAGGACGAGCCACTTTTCTTGTCACTGATCAACGATCTGTTCCCAGGAATCACCCTCGATAAAGCCGGTTACCCAGAACTCGAGGCCGCCATCGCGAAGAACGTTGACGATATGAAACTCGTAAATCATCCATCATGGGTGTTGAAACTCATCCAGTTGTTTGAGACGCAGAGGGTACGTCATGGTATGATGACCTTGGGGCCGTCTGGTGTCGGCAAGACGTGCTGTATCCACGTCCTAATGAAAGCTATGACCGACTGCGGCGAACCACACAGGGAGATGAGGATGAACCCAAAAGCCATCACAGCGCCGCAGATGTTCGGGCGTCTTGACGTCGCCACTAATGATTGGACGGACGGTATTTTCTCGACTCTATGGAGGCGGACGCTACGTGCGAAGAAAGGTGAACATGTCTGGCTCGTCCTCGACGGCCCTGTCGATGCCATCTGGATTGAGAATTTGAACTCTGTGCTTGACGACAACAAAACTTTGACCTTGGCTAACGGTGATCGTATCCCAATGGCACCCAACTGTAAAATCATCTTCGAGCCGCACAATATCGACAACGCCTCCCCGGCTACCGTGTCGAGAAACGGGATGGTGTATATGTCGCCGTCAGGGTTGGACTGGCAGCCATTATTGAAGGGTTGGTTAAACCATCGTTCGGCGCAGGAGTGCGACATGATATTCAGTCTGTTTGAATCAGTTTTCACGGACCTGATGAACTTTGCCACCCAGAATCTCGTTTTCAAGATGGTCGTTCTGGATTCGTTCGTCATTGCCCAGGTGAGTGAGATTGATATCATTGTGGAGATATTTAGCCATAGACTTCATGGGTGGACGTGCTTGGGTGGTTTTTAAGCACTCGCATTTCAAGTATTAAAGGTTTTCCTTTGGTGTGGAAGTGCAGCATACGACTTGTGTTTACTTTTTTCACTCTTTCCAGGCTTGTCGTCTGCTGGAGGGTCTCATCCCGTCGAAGGAAGAAAAAGAGGGCGGAGTCAGCAAGGAGCACATGGAGCGTCTGTTCGTCTTCACGTTGATGTGGAGCGTCGGCGCTTTCCTTGAGTTGGACGATCGTATCAAGATGGAAGAGTTCTTACGAGGTCACGAGAGTAAATTGAATTTGCCGTCTCTTCCCGAGGGTAGCGAGTTTACCATGTTCGATTTCTTCGTTGAGACTGACGGTAAGTTTATATCTCTTAGATAAAGAGAGTCATCGTTTTCCCTACCCCTCAGAGTGGTGCAGTGGAAAGATCGGTGCCTACCACCACTGAAGTTCCAGGTTCAATCCTGAGTCAAACCCATCCTTCATGTTATTTCTTTGACAGCGCAATTTTTTGTCAAGCACTCTGGTTAAAGTTGTCCAATGTTGTCAACACAGCTGATAATACCAAATTTGGCACCTAGCCCTCGATTTAATTCATGACGCAAATATGTTGGATTTGCAGGCACCTGGCAGCATTGGAACAGCAAAGTCCAGGAGTACCACTACCCATCCGACTCCACCCCCGAATACAGCAGCATCTTGGTACCAAACGTCGACAACGTCAGGACGGAGTTCTTGATTGATACCATCGCCAAACAAGAGAAGGCGGTTCTACTGATCGGTGAGCAGGGTACCGCCAAGACAGTCATGTTGAATGGCTACATGAGCAAGTACAACCCTGAGCTTCATATCGGCAGCAGTTTCAACTTCTCGTCTGCTACAACTCCTTACATGTTCCAGGTAAGCATTTCATTCAATTTGCCCCGGAGGCCATTTTCTTTCTTTCACTAGTATCTCACTTGTCAAGATTCTTTAAATACTAATTTATTGACAATTTTCCAGCGTACCATTGAAAGTTACGTCGACAAGCGTATGGGCAGCACATATGGTCCTCCCGCCGGCAAGAAAATGACTGTGTTCGTTGACGACATCAACATGCCGGTCATCAACGAATGGGGTGACCAGGTAGCCAATGAGATCGTCCGACAGTTAATGGAGATGAAAGGATTCTACAACTTGGAGAAACCTGGGGATTTCACGAGTATCGTCGACATGCAGGTAAAGAAATTGACTTCTATGAGCCTCGTGTTGAATCTTAGTGTAGTGGTTGGTGTTGTACCCATGACCAGGAGGCAACAGGTTCAATTCTGGGTCAAGTCACCACTTTGTACTCTAAAGTGATGTGCTGAATGAGATGTTCCTCAAGTTTCACCAAAAGTTATCTTGGGAAACTGGGGTGATGATGTGAAGCACTTTGAGACAGTACACCAGTGGAAAGTGCTTTAAATTACATCTTTT
Organism: Notospermus geniculatus; assembly: GCA_002633025.1. Classification (NCBI taxonomy): domain Eukaryota; kingdom Metazoa; phylum Nemertea; class Pilidiophora; order Heteronemertea; family Lineidae; genus Notospermus; species Notospermus geniculatus. The sequence continues at coordinate 37,009 of NMRB01003058.1, forward strand.
CTTGTCCACTTTCCAGTTCATGGCAGCCATGATCCAGCCCGGTGGCGGCCGTAACGATATTCCAGAACGTCTGAAACGTCAGTTCACGATCTTCAACTGCTCCCTACCATCCAATCCCTCCATTGATAAGATTTTCAACGTCATCGGCACCGGCCATTTCTGCGAGGAACGTGGTTTCAGTGCCGACGTACGGGAGATGGTCGCACGACTTGTTCCAATCACGCGCCGACTCTGGCAGCTCACAAAGGTTTGTAGGATATCAGGTTCTAGAAGTCTTGGAGCAGATACTGTAAACCCCAAATATTTTGTGGCCAGGATGTTTAACACTTTGCAGCAGGGGGCATGACCATAACATCGGAGATGACGGTGGGCCATATCTGAAGTCGGGAGGTGATGTCCCGACCCCGACACTGCAACATTTTTTTTCTCATCAACGTTGTACATTGCAGGTCAAGATGCTGCCGACACCCGCCAAGTTCCATTACATCTTCAACTTGCGTGATCTGTCCCGTATCTGGCAGGGAATGATCAACACCCTGTCGTCAGTTGTCACGGATACCAAAGTCCTTCTCGGACTCTGGAAACATGAATGTTGCAGAGTTATTGCTGATAGGTAAGTTGATGTGATGAAGTGTTTATGATTCTAAATGGCTTCTTCCTAGGGAGGTATGCCGCCCATTCATTGTTTCCACAGCCCCCACTATCTTGGGTTCTGCAGATATTTCATATGTGCACGGTCATCTGGCAGGCAAACCAAAACGTGTGATTAGTCATGAGATAATAATTTGCCTACCAGCTCTAAGTGTGCATGTTTGCCAGGAAATCCAAGATGTTGGGGCCCATTGAAACGATGAATTCGGTCACCAAATCGAAGTTGCTGAATTCCAGTGTTTGTCTCCTCTTTTGTTGACTAAATCAGTAGATTGAGAAGAAACGTTTTTGTTGACTTCATAAAAGATGCAAACGATTTGACAACATAAGATTTGACATGTGTTGAAAAGGTTCAGAAAGGTTTGCAGCCTTGAATTTGTATCTGTTTGATTAATGATTTTTAATTTCCAGGAAGGAGCACAATCATTATTTCTGTTTCAGCCCCGGATCGGGGTTATTCAAAAAAGTGTTGGAAACCTCCATTTTCCTCTGGTATTACCCCAGAGGGTGAGCGGCCAACCGGGGCTATTGTTGCTCTTAAAAATGCTTTTTCTCAAAATTTATTTTGTCCTTTCCTTCAATGGATACGCATTAGGCCCTCGGGTGAGCTTCTTGTGGAGTTAGGCTTAAATGAATATTTCACTCATGGGAGACACTTCATAGAAATGAGATCACGATCGGTATTCACGGTACTCACGTAGACAAGGTGCATGTTAGATTATCAACACAATGTCAGTATGACTCAATGTTTGTCGTGTTGCATGGAAGACCACAGCATGCTGTAGAAACTCGTGCATGAGGAAAGATCTGGGGAACTACCTAAATATTTTCCAAGTTCTCGCAGTTGTTAGAAAGTATTCTGTGTGGTTTTAGAGGTGAATAACTCTCCCAATAACACTTCAGGTTTGTAAGTGTTGACGACGTCCATTGGTTCACAAAAACCTTATCGCGTGTCGTTATGGAGGAATTCGGTGAAACTGAACAAGGTTTCGTCGACAGCGATGCGTACTATGTTGATTTCCTGAGGTAAACAGGCCAATAGAGCGGTAGCGCTATCGCAAGGCAATCAACAACGCTTCGTGCTTCGGTGTGGCGTATTAATATTTTGGGCTTCATTTTCACTTAAATCTTTTTTCCTGCAGCTTCAGACATCATAATGTTATAGCTGGTGTGTTCTANTAGGCCCGCACAGTTCAAATCATCTCCACCTTCAGAATGTTGATGGACACCAGTAGGCTACCCTTCAGGTTGATTCCATTGTATACGCATCCATTCAGGAATGAGTATCAAGTGATATTCAAGCACGTGTAATCGCGGTCATACTTGTTGACTACAAGGAGGCCACATGTTGGTTTACACGTTGTAGTAAAACCGCCATTCAACAATCTGTGAAACTACACTTGCCCAGTGTTTTGTTTCCTGCTTATGTCCGATGGTGCTCGATCATTCATCATAAGAGAGCTGGAAGGGATCTTTCTTCGACACTGCCGCCGACTCGAACCTGGTTCTTCCATCGAGCCAAAAGTCTGGACATCAGGCTCAAGGTCCTTACACCTCCTAGATCTACCACAACATCACAGCTTTTCCATCTTAGTGACTCTACCTTTATCCCGGTCCAAAATTGTCCTCTGCAGTACTTCTGCTACATTATCCCAGTCCAAAATTGTCCTTGTGGTACTTCCGCCATATTTTGCTGATATAATGACCATACCTTCGCCTGCTTGAAGAACAACCGCTGGAAGCATTAACCAGTCATTTAGATACACTCAGGGAAAGGAGACTCACTTTTCTATGTCTAGCCTGAGAAAGTTGGCACCTTAGGTCCATCAACAAGTACAGTCTTCCCAGGCTGAGAACAACTACTTTCACTTGTGTCACAACTTTGATTCATCACCACTTAGTACCCAAAGCGTTGGCCTTCGCTCTTTTACGAAGCTTTGTGTGATTTCCAGTAACCAAAGAAGCTCCTTACCCATCAGGGACGTAGTCAATTGCACTAGTAGAGGACGGACTGTTTTCATTTCAGGGCCCATAGAGCAACACCACCAGAGGCAGAGAAGCTCACATTGAATGGATGGGATGACTTTTCTTGCCTAAGGAGCTGCCATCAACCATCTGTCAAGCCCTTTCACACTGGAGTGGGATGAAAAGGCTTACCTACATGTCCCCAAGGAGGCACCTCTAACTACCAATGACCTTATCCTAAGTAGTTTCGAATAACAAAGGCAACGACCTTCCTGCTACAGCCCCAAGATACTGGGGTGTCACTTTAGCTTTGGTGGTAGAACACAACTCAGAATCAAAAGTTTTAAAATCTCCATGACTGCACATCATTTCTTAAGAATGGCATACAGCCAGCATCTGTGAGAGATACTTACCCATTGACTGAAGGGTGTTCTACCGGGTACTCCAGAGATACCCAAGAACACCTTAGAACACCCTTTAGTCAATGGGTATTTTGGAACAGTCTACCCAAGAATACACCAGAACACCCTAGAGCACCCAAGCTCCATTTCTTTACAATAGCACACCAAGCCGCCAGAAGTGATCCACAACCCCACTGACAATGCCAAGACATCATCTACATCTGATGTACGGGACCCGGTACCACCAACACTCAAAAGATCACATCCTCAACCCGCCAGTCAATTTCAGTTTGCTTAGGGAGTTTCTAATGGTCTCCTTTATCATCAAAACGGCTGTTTTTGACTGCATTGATAAATTACGCCCCGTCCTGTGCAGAAGAGTCAACATGTCATATGTTTTACTTTCATGACATTCAGCCGAGATTCTATCCATTACTTTAGATGCGTCGGGATACATCTAAGTTTGTTGGATACATCTAAGATTGTTGACTGCACTGTGAGGTTTATGGAGGCCCATAATGGTCAACTCAATTGCTACAACTTCCTTTCTAATCGAAGGCCTTTTGCGATAGAACCTGAAGCTGCCTCCTGTAACAACACCAGTCACTGACTGTGCTGTACGTTGCTTAACCACAAGAGAGGACAATATGCCAACCCACTAGCCCATAAAGGAGATCCTCCATGGCCAGCAGGCTACGCTTTACCACAAGAGAGGACAAGACGCCACCCCACTAGTCCACAAAGGAAATCCTCCATGGCCAGTAGGCTAGGCCATACGGAGGTAGGCCTACAGTACACCCCAAATGTATTGAATTCTTCACAGGCTCAGCCCTTGTAAAGGCCTGCTTCCCTTTTTTGAATGGTAAAGGCATTGACTGACAGGCATTGGAAGGGCTTTGGACTTGAGGCTTGAGTTAAGGTTAGGGTTGGACTGTGACATTGCAAAGCTCGTTCAAGGAACAATGCGATCGTCCCAACGAAAATACCAAAGAACCATGATTCCCCTGTGCGGGGAACACACCAGCAGGGAAATGCTGGCCCTTATTCGAGGAAGACATTCACGTACAATGCACCTTTACCTTGCCAACGGTGTGAGGTTATCAAGAGGCCCATGATATTCAACTCTTAAGAGTTTTGGAAATGAATGCTCACTGGGGTGTTCATTCATAAAACAATACAAACCGATACAAACCGTCACGACAAACATACCGAGGAAGGAGTTATCGTCACTGAAAACAAACCAGAGGGAAGGCGTGGCCTTGTTTGCGGCAGAAATTAGGAAACAATAGACCTTGTAAACAAGTCAGTCTTACAAACAAACTTGTATTTGTCTTAAATGTCACTGGCCTGAAGCGAAGTTGTGATAAAACGCACGAGATTGTTTTCCTGCTCTGGAATTCATCGCGAGGATGAAGCAACCCACACATGGTGTCGGGAACTCTGCAGAACTGATGGAACATCCTCCCATAGCAGGGCTTTCGTCTCGTTCCTCTTCATACACACGCACACAAAGTGTGAGTGGATGAGGAGGAGCGAGGTAAAAACCCCTGCTGTGGGAGGATGTGATGGAAAGAAGTTACTGGCAACCATCTTCGACTGACATTTTCACTTTTTCAACGAACCAGCGATAACTGCGGCAAAACGAAAGAACAAACAGGCGATGGGGTAAAAATTGGTGAATGCATCCCCCTCAGCCTCCATTATCCTCAAATCTTTGGTTGTCATAGCAAAGGTGAACGAAGACCAGCGACTTTCTGCCTAATGCCAGCGGTAATTGTCCGTCATACCAAAGAGGTATCCTGGCAACAAGACACAATCCGCCACAATTGCAACTAATAAGGGAGAGGAAAAGATTACTAAATGGAATTTTCAATTATTGTGAATCGCGATTGTTGCCCCCAAATGGCTACAAAGGTGGAGGTAGATTGCATAGTTACTCTAGGCCGAATAGGGCTAATTTGAACAGGTATGACATTTGATGTCTGAGGTTACAAAGAATCTGCATCTCCTTCATTCAGTTGTGTTTCACAGGTTGTACCAATGTCCTATTAAGCCACTTTTTCATCAGCCACAAAATTTGGCTCAGTGTGCGTGCTCGATCAGGACCTGGCCATCTCCTTACCATTTCCACGGCAGCAAATTTATCCCTTTCAAACTGGGCTAGGCATGTGTAATCACCTGAGGTGTAATTTCCTGTACCCACTTCTCAGCAAGCCCAGCTCACCTCTCGGAGGGTTTCGCCCACATGGAACCAGCACCGCGCAGGAGCCCAATTTTTTTTGTTTCCATTGCACACTTTTCTGTCGAAGCATGAGATGTAATCTCATGTACCCACTTCTCAGCAAGCCCAGCTCACCTCCTCTTGGAGGATTTGGCCACATGGAACCACCGTGCAGGAGCCTAATTTTTTTTGTTTCCATTTCCACACTTTTCTGTCGAAGCATGAGATGTAACCCATTTCTCAGCAAGCCTATAGCACCTCTTGGAAGGTTTGGCCCATATGGAACCAGCACCATGTGGAAGACGAATTTGTTTCCATTGCACACTTTTCTGTCAAACCATGCTCATCCTGGGTCAGGCCAAGGTTCCCGTCTCTATCACATGAGCATCGACAGTGAGTTGAACCCACGACCACCGCTAGCCGAGGCGCAAAATCCCCTGAACCACTCTGACAGTTCAACACTGCAAATGGCTGATCCCTTGACTTCTCTCAGACCTTCCCTCCTCGGCCACATCATATTCACAACATGTATTTGGCTTTCTTGTGGTATTTGTCATATCTATTTGCTCCTGCACACCCGCAACCATTTAGAATCAGTTCGACGGCGCATATCAGATCTGACAAATCATCTTTTTTGGTTGCCAAGGGCCCGATATCCATGAATATTGTTTTGTTTGTCATACATAAATTTCCTGTGGTGGCCACTGTCCGGGTCGCTGTTCTCTTATCTCAGCAAGAAGCTTGATACCAACGAATCATATTTGTCCCTAATGCCTTCTGATGAGATGGATGTTGTTCTCATTGCCAAAGGCAAGGATTTAGAAAGGAACTGAATGACAATTTTTTTGGAGAAGATACCACAGATCTTGTACAAGCCAACCTGCAAGTCAATTGCTTCAAACTTCCATGTTTGCAGTATTTTTCAGGGCTTGTCAGCTTCCCACAGAACATAGCGCTGTATCACCATAAGATATTGTCTCTACCATAGATCTGGTCAAGATGCTAGGACAGGCTTGCCGATTTCTTCAGAGCCTCCATGCTTAGAATGTTTTCAGTTTCTGCCTGTTTTGGATTTGATGTCACTGTGGATCAGTCACACTCTTGGAAATCAGCAACATACACATCAAAACAATGAAGATCTTTGACAATACACAAGCGAACAGTCCTAGTCAGGGGCGGGTCCACGATTTCCGGAAAGTGGGGGGTGTGTGGGGGGGGCATCCCTCAGAAAATTCTCAAGNTAGCGCTAACTTTATGTTAAGTGACGTAAAAATCGATTGTCTTTTTACGTCATTTAACATAAAGTTAGCGCTAACACCAAGTTAGCGCTAACATGAGTTTTGTGCAACCCAGCCCAGGCATCTGACGCACAATAAACCATCACTCCTCTGCCATAATAGGGCCATGGGCGTGCCCCCAAAATCCGCCACTGCTAGTTTTTCCTGGGTAATACTTAATTTGAATTGGTGAACTAAGCATAAACTATAGTAGTCCCAAATGAGAATAGTCCCTGCTGATTCAAATAGAATTTAAATTGCAGCAGGCCTAGTCATGAATCATAGTTCTCCTTGCTGTATTCAAATAAAGTATAAATTACAGTATAGTCCCAAGTGACGTGAACATCGAATATGAATATTAAACTGGGAAATCAACACCTGTAGAATCATTCCATATTTCCAATCAAGAAATTGTCTATTTTTCTGATCCCCAGCGCCTTCGATGGCCCACGAGGGGCCTCGCTCATCAAATTAAAGGTTCCACGGCATCACCTGTGAACTATTACGTCGCGATTCATCCACCGGGGAAATCACGAGCCGAATTTTTCAACCATCCCTTCATCAGAAATAAAAACTTTCCGCCTTGACAATCTGGAACTTGATATCGAAGTGAGAATATATGATAAAGATTCCCTAACGTCATCAAGAAATAATATGACAGTGATATGAAGATGTACGTAAGATGATTTTCGTCATATTATCATGAAAATGATCCGTCGAATGACACTCAGCGGGATTTCAAAAGGTATGACATCGAGACCAGGAAATTATTCCTGTGACGGATTTCCTGCATCAATTTGGGGAAGATGTATTCTGATCATGTCAAGGGATCTCAGATGTTATTTGAAAATATGATAGAAATGTGTCTGGAAACATGAAAATATGTCCAGGAAAAAATCCAAACTTTAGAAACATGAAAATTTATTTTTTTTAAAATTCCAAAATATAATTGTGTACATTGGGGGTAGTTTTTGAGGCAAAGAATTTGTCCATGACAAAGATTAGGGTGTAGTCTTTTGTTGCAGAGGACTTGTCCATGATATAATTTTGGGTGTTGTCTTGCATTGCAGAGAACTTGTTCGTGACATAGTTTTTTGAGGCAATCATTTGTGCCAAGATACTTTAGTCCATGACAAAGTTTTGGGTGTAGTCTTTTGCTGCAGAGAATCTGTCCATGACAAAGTTTTGGGTGTAGTCTTTTGCTGCAGAGAATTTGTCCACGACAAAGATTTGGGTGTAGTCTTTTGTTGCAGAGAATTTGTCCATGAAAAAGATTTGGGTGTAGTCTTTTGTTGCAGAGAATTTGTCCATGACAAAGATTTCGGTGTAGTCTTTTGTTGCAGAGAATTTGTCCATGAAAAAGATTTGGGTGTAGTCTTTTGTTGCAGAGAATTTGTCCACGACAAAGATTTGGGTGTAGCCGTTTGTAGCAGAGAATTTGTCCATGCTGAAGTTTTATGTATAGCCTTTTATTACAGAGGTTTTGTCCATCACAAGTTTTGGCTCTAGTTCTTCGCTACAGAGAATCTGTCCATGATAAAGTTTTGGGTCTAGTCTTTTTCTGCCTAAGAGTTTGTCCACGGCAAATTTTGAGACAGGGACATGGCAGGTGTAGCCAATATGTAGCGGAAAATTCGCCAATGGCACGGGCGATGTTGACACCGCTAGATAGTGTGATATGTAATTAAACATGACAGGCTTATATATCACCTGTATTTTATGACGGCTCTGGGATACCCTCTCGGGAAATTTGTATTGGGGAAGGAATTGTCACTTTGTGTGAAGCATTAGGTATTTTGTCAATGTCATCTACAGGACTGGTGTACATTTCTATTATGCAGTGTATACAGAGGATGGCTTGGTACAGGAATGCTGTGTTTCACAGGGCCAGATCCAGGGGGCATACCCCCCCCCCCCATTTTTTTGGGCAGAGTAATGGTTTTTTTAGCAATAAGAATTTAATCACATAAAATTCAAGTATTTTGCTCTCAGATGCCAGGAAAATGCATCTAAAAGCACTTAAATTGTCAATTTTTTCTGGGGAGGGCCCCCAGGCCCCGTTTGGGCTTCGTGCTTTCAGTGCACATTACCTCCATCGAGCTACCAATCCTGGATCCGGCGCCTTATTTCATTTTAATACATTGGTCTCGATTCACTGTTGACTAACTGATATCTAGAGGCAGCTACCCAATAAGATCAGTGCAGTCACTTCATCACAGGTGGCGCTAGCGACTGACATCCTACAGATTTTGGCTCAATGTTGATGTTTAGTGTATTTTACTTGCAATACATGTCAGAGTTAGATTCTCATGTCAACTGACCAACTGATCGGTATAAAGAGCACATTAAAATGCCTATGAGGAGGCTGCAGGTACGGTCCCTTTAAGGCCACAAGCAGGCCATAGACATAATTCCCACTGCAGACTACAGTACAGGTCACAACTGAGATCACTAAATTCGCGCAAGTTAGGCGTAAGTCACACGTAACTTACGCAACAACTCACGAGCTATGTTACGTGTAACTTACGAGGTGAGTTACGCGAATTTTGCTACGCAGTGATTTACGAGGCGAGTTATGCCAAACCAAAGTCGTGAGTTACACGTAACTTACGAGTAACTTACGCGAAGCCGTAGGGATGTCAATTGTGACCTGTACTGTACATGACTCTTTTTCCAGTTGCTAATTTTGCTAAGACATTTGCATGTGGCTGCCAGCAGATTATCATCTTCAACCTACATGTGCACTCTTCCCTACTGGTTAATTTTTTGATTATTCCCTTCGAGCTATTATTGAGCCCTTTAAAGAGAGTTGACCTTCAAATAACATGTACCAACATTGATTATAGATTATGAAGAAACAATATTTCTCAAGTTCCATTAATATTCTTCAACACTTGCTCCCTAATGGGTACTCAATGCCAGTTCAGCTTAATTTGCCTTATCCTATAAAATGAACCAGACAAGATGATTTATGAGTTATCTATATTAATTGATTTTAATTGTTGTCCTCAATTCCTGGAGAGACTGTCAAACATATCCTAAAGCCTAGCGTACATCACACTCGCGACTGGAGACAACTATTCGCCACTGAGCTACCTGGCGACTAGCTGGGAGGATCTAGCTGGAACTGGAGGCGACTGATCAGTCGCCAGAAATGGTTGATGTTACGCATACTTGTGACTCGCTGGAACTGAGATTTTGCCAGTCGCCGCCAGTTACACATGTTCAACTTTCTAGCGACTAGTTGTACCCAGTTTCGTTTAGTCGCTGCTATGTACGCAGGCTTGTGACTGATCAGTGCCAGTTTTCTGAACAAAACCGAGTCTCATCGAGTCTCAATGCCCCGGATGTTACCTGAGTTGTTGCCAGTCGCAAGTGCGATGTACACGGTCAGGACTTGACGACTGATTGGATCCGCCTAGTTTTACTGAGTTGCTGAATTTGCAGTGGCGGGCACGCCCCCTGTTCAGCCGCTGAGCAGCAAAAATTTGGAAGGCATATAATCAGACCCCTGATTTTCAGTAAAAAGAAAGTTCAATTTGGCCTGCCTAGGTGCCAGGAAATCGTGTTTCCGGCACTTTTACCTCCAAATTTTCGGGGCTTCGCGCCTTTGGTGCTCAGGGAATGGGGTTTGCCCATTCCATGCCCCCCTCCCCCTGGAACCGCCACTGAATTTGTGAAGTGTACGCAGCGTACATCACTAGCGACTGATCAGATCAGTTGCTTCTCAGTCGCAAGTGTGATGTACGCCTGGCTTTAAATTGGACATAAAAGACAAAGGAAAAGAAAAGACAAGAAAAAGGCGAACTATTGCTTAAGATCTGAACATCATTAGAGAGAAATCGATCCAACACATAGAATGACTTACAAAAACAACAACTGTTGCCTATGTCATTAATTTTTGTTGGCATCTTCCCCCAATGGTCCGATTAATAATGTTCTAGTTTAATTAACCTTGCTCCTGGTGACAGATGACAAATTAATGACAAGACCCACTTCATGTAAAAGGCTGTAATAAATGGATGGGTAGAGGGCCTCAAGAGATTGATGTTAAAGGGACTATAAGGTACTTGCCGAGTCGCTCCTTGCTCCTGGTGACAGATGACAAATTAATGACAAGACCCACTTCATGTAAAAGGCTGTAATAAATGGATGGGTAGAGGGCCTCAAGAGATTGATGTTAAAGGGACTATAAGACAGATTTAATTTGATTTGTCAGGCCATAGAGTGACATTAACCTCACTCAAAGCAATGCTACCGGTGGCGGAGTATGTCAGGGAAATGGCTTTTTCGGCTTGACATTTCGCTCTATACCACCCGACAGGGTTATGGCACGTTGATGATGGTGATGACAGGCACCATTTGAAAACTACTGAATCGCAAGCTGAGTGCCTATTTTGGCATATTAGCAGTATAGACAATATTGGCCGAATTTAATGTAATGCAGGAGGAAACCAGAGCACCCAGGGAAAATCTGCACTGTTAAAGAGAGTCAATATGAAATAGAAATCGGGTTTCTAAGGTGAAAGACATTGCTTCCTACCAGATTCGAACCCACGGACCCTTGCATGAGGCATCAATCGCCAGCACTAAGGGGCAGCACGCCCTAAACCACTAGGCCAAATCCCCATCTTAAAAAAGATGGTTCAATGGCCCATGTTTTAAACGAGGCGTCCATCAGTACCCTGCGAGTAGTCCAAACAATCTCCGAACCCAAACACTTTTATGTTATACGAGGGGTCACACATAAAGGAGATACAAATGAAGAATATGAAATAGAAATAGGGTTTCTAAGGTGAAAGACATTGCTTCCTACCAGGAAGCAATGAGAGTCAGTCACTCAATTACATGGGTCCGACCGGTTATCAACTTGGAACCTCAGAGGTGACAGCTGCTGATGTACTCTGACAGCACCATTTTTGTAATATTGTTGAAACGAAATCTTCACCTAATGATCAAGTCATCCTCTTTTCCATTTCTTTATGTCTTTTTAATTTCTTTACAGTATCATTTCATGACCAGCCTCCATACTGTAAAAGTAATGAGATCTTCATCCTGCGACATCTTGAACACGTCTCTGAACACCATCGCAATGGGAATGTCATGTCAATTCCATCATTAATGACCCCGTCTACATCAACGATCCTCATCATCGCGACATTACGCTGTGGAGTCCTGTTCACATGACCAGATCGCAGTTACATCCATCGGCACTTAGCGAAATGGTGAAAAATGCTCCGATTGTGTTGAAGCTGTTAAAAGGTTGGCTCAGCTGGGATGCAACATGGCAGATCATGCTAAGTGGTAGCGTAAAATGAATATCTTCTTTTGTGTAAGTCTGACGCGAGTTCATGATGGTTTCAGGTAACTAAAACATACATACAATATCGACTTTTTTTACGAAAATGACAGAATTTCATTCAGTGATGCAAAAAGATTTAAAGACGAGAATGGCACACAGGATTGGAGCCAGCACTCCCAAAAAGGTAGGAGTGCCCCCTAGTGGGCAAAAATGGGTCCAACCCCAGGGCTCAGGAAGCCCTACTTGCGAGGTAAACTTATGAAAAGTCGTTGGTCTTTGACTTAATATTGAATTTTCACAACATCCCGGTTAGGCTTATGACAATTTTTAGTGAGTTCTTCCATTGACAAAGCCGTTGAACAATAGGTCTATTTTGTTGAACATTGTCATGCAATTAGGCAACATTGCCACAATTAGGCCATTGCGGCTCACTGTTTTCTGAATTTGTACGCAAGATGTTTCGAATATTATATTAGGGCCATGAGATGTGCACATTTCAATTCACGGAAACTGTTAGCTTTAGAAGCTACCATGTAAAAACAAGCACCCCCTCTCAGTCAAAAAGTATAAGATGCCAATGAATCCTTATTTAAATTCAAGCAACACCTGCGAGTTGGCTCTCTTCCTCGAATACCGAATGACAAATATGCATGATAAAACATTAATCGCAACTTGATGATGTTTTTGTAAACTGCTTAACAGGAACGGCAGGTGAAACAATTCGAAAGTCTGAAGAAGGCAAGTTATGGCGTCGTTTATTCTGCGAAATCGACGACGGCAAGTTGAAGCAGTTTTTGGACCTTTGTCAAGAATGAGTTATTTTAAGAGGGGTGTGAGTTGCTTAAGTTATAACTGCACAGGCTAGTACATTAAGATGTCACTTTTTAGGCCTGTACCAATCACTTGTCATTTGGATTCCTGCAACCTCTGTGAATGTCGATTTCATGTCCAACCTGAGAGTTTGATAAGAGTTTGAGAGTTTGAGTTTGTGGCCAGAGAAATCACTTGTTGCTGAGCATATCGCTGACCAACCGCACATACATAAATGATACAGTACAGATCACAATTGACATCCCTAAATTCGCGTAAGTTATGCGTAAGTCACTCGTAACTTACGCAACAACTCACGAGCTATGTTACACGTAACTTATGAGATGAGTTACGCAAATTTCGCTAGCTACGCAGTGATTTACGAGGCGAGTTACGCGATTTTGGCGAGTTACATGGTGAATTAGGCAAAACCAAAGCCGTGAGTTACTCGTAAGTTACGCGTAAGTTACGGGTAACTTACGAGTAACTTACGCGAAGCCGCAGTGTTGTCAATTGTGACCTGTACTGTATCCCTCATCTGCAGTGGCAAGAAGATCGGTGGAAAATATTGCGTATGGACTTGCCTCAGTGGCTTTCAATAAGACAGAAAATTTCGCATCGGCTACTTCAGATGATTTTAACCTACATTCAGAATTTCCAATAAAAACTTAGCGAGATGCTTGTAAAATCAGCCAAGGTACCTTCAGGTTCATTCAAAACCAGCCGTCTTCACACGTTCCACACACGAAAATAATGTTAAAAGTAACTGCTGCAGCATTTGTGAGCCACTGCCTCCAGGGAAACACGAGGAAGCTGACAATTTGGTTGATTCATACGCCTCCGAATCGGTGAAAATACAACGAATATCTGGCTTGCATCATGCACACCTTGAACAAGTCTGGTACCCCGGGGACGACATGTAGACGTGTTTCGTAGTCAGAATATGCACTCACACAAACAGATAACTCCGAAATGACTTCCTCTGGGGGAAGAAACTGCATTTGTAACAATTTTATATGTTTTGTTGCAAAGCGATGTAACATAAATTTTATTACGTGTTGCTTTTGGGATTGTAAAGGGGGATAGACGCGTCTCTTTTCATGAACACTTCACAGCCATTTGTAAGTCGTGAGAACAAGTTGCTAATACACCATGACTGCCAGCTGCAGTTGAATTCTCTGAAGGCACCGTTAACTGAGAAATTCGCATCAGATTTTTTCTCATTCATGAGTAATCATGAAAATAAATAAATGCCACAAAATACTATCAGGCAGCAAGGGAGTGCTGTAGAATGAAAACATGAACGGAATTGGTGATTTTCTCAAACAAGATTAGAGTCAATGAGAATTTTTGTGTTTTAGCATTCCAAGCTGAAATCAACTAGAGGCAGAAATCGCATGACTCTTCCCCTGAACTTAATTATTGTGGCCCGATCTAGCAAAGTAGGCGTATGTCGCAGGTGATCATCATTGGTCATCAGTTCACTCAACTATTATCACTGCTGTCCATAACTATTGTCAACCTGCAGAGATGTACATTTCAGCTACTGTCTTGTAAGGCCGTTAACCCTTTCCTTGGTTGTGACAAACGCCTACTTGCTAGATCGGGTCACAAAATCTCGCACGATCGCAGCACCCCTGGTAGAATTTGTGTCAACCACTTCTGTTTTCAACCTCACTACCTGGAGTAAGGCAAATATTTCCTAGATCGAGGTTGAAACACACGTGTTGGATCTCGATACCGCTGCCAGGGATCCATCCCCTGGTGGTGGCATTGGGAACCAATACAAGCAATTCAACCTCGATCCGGGAAATTTTTGCCCGTACTCCTTGGTGAGGTTGAAAACGGAAGTGGCCCACAGAAATTCTACCAGGGGCTTTGTGATCGTGCGAGATGTGAAATCAGTGTATTCTTTAAGATCACCCACCAGAGTATGGTTTCTTGCTTCATACCTTGACCAATGCCACAAACGACTGTCCAAGTTTTCTGCGGCGGCTGAGTCACCCATAGAGAAGAAACTTGGACAAGAAATCTCCCATGGAAGGGATTCCCTTCACACCAGATTAAAATCTACTAAAACAATGTTCTATATTATATATTTTATGTTGTATACATGTGTTGTGTCGAATTGACAAGCCCAAAATACCAAGAACCCACGTGTCGATTTTCCCATGTGATTATAGCTACGTGGAATATCCACTTACAGTAACAAAGCTATTTAGCAATGCTTGCCAAGCTCATAAAGAAAATTTCCAATTCTGTTGCAAGCTATGGAAGATAACAAGCAAGAAATTCTCAGCGGAGCTTAGGCTAACACTGGGGGCGCCCCACCGGCCATTTGTATATTATCAATGGCCAGATATTCATTCCATTGTCTTGGATTTCCTAACTGAACAAGGGGATGTTTAAAGAGGTGACTTCACTCGGGAGCCTGGTGGATAAAATGGACAGCCAGGTTACAAATATGGCACAATCAGGG